>OX371223.1:186760784-187014528 GCA_947310385.1 Nephrotoma appendiculata
GAAGTAATTTGGGGCGAAATAAAGTTCGCCGGATCAGCTAGTTAAATATATTTTTTAAAAATAAATTTTTTTTAAATTTTAAAGGAAAGTGTTTTAGTCTACAAAATCAAATCTTTTGGTTTAATAGTAAACGTACAAACCATAATTCGGCAATTTGCAAGTTCAGTAAGTTCATCAGGAAAATATGTATTGCTTAAATTTCCAAGAGCTAAAAATCGAACCGATTCGTTTCACGTTGAGTTGTGTAGTGGCAACGATAGATAACAATTGAAATAATAGAAAATGTCCAACATCATGGTAATTTTGAGGATTCCGTTGATTTTAACAATTATTGGCAATAAGTGCTTAATATACGGTTTAAAAAAATTAACGGGTGACTATGTGGCCAACACCCACCCGACTTTCTTTTACCACGAAAAGATCTCGAATACACCACACTTGATTTATAAAAGTAAAAATTTAACTTACTGGACTTTTGGTAAAACTCTTGTATAATCAAAAACCATTATTCCTGCGAACACCAACAAAATTAACCTTCGTTGAAAATTTAAATTTATTTAAATTTTTCTTTTTTTTGTAAATGAAAAACTTTTCAGCATCATTACACATCATTAAGTATGAAGTTCCATTCCGAATTGTAAATCCGCCTGGACTGTAGAGATGCGCAATTTTGGAGAAATCAAGTGTGGTGGAAAATTTTTTCATCAAAACTCGAGATTTTCGGTAAAATTTAAGAATAATCTGAACTAATTTAGTTAGAAATTTTAAGACCAAATTTAGTTAGGCCAAAAACCACTGGGATAATAATAAAATAATAATAATATAAATTTAACTTTAATTTTACGTTTTGTTTGAAACAGTAAGTAACCAATTTCCTAATTTTCAAAAATTGATTTTTAATAGTGGTTTAATTTTAAACTTTGACTTCGGGGGTAAAGTGTAAATATCTTAACATTATTATTGCACCATCTATGTTTATACATAAATGGCATGCGCAAAACAGAAGAGATGTAATGTTACAGATGGCATTGGCTATTGTATATTTGTAGTTTTGTATGTATGTAACACTTTGTGAATATTTGCAAATGTTCGAGTCTGTGTCAAAAATTGTAAACTGGAATTGTGTAAAAACAAATTATAGCTTTCTTTTACGTACAAAAATAAAAATAGAGGAGTGGATATGTTGCAACCAACATCCGTCTTTCTTTTACTACGAATGTATACATACATAGATCTAGAATACGCACCACACTTCATTTCTAAACCTAAAAATTACACTACAACAGGATTTTTGGTAAAACTGTCTTGTATAATCAAAGTTTATTATTCCAGCTTAAATTTCAGAGAACCAACAGTTTAATCTTCTTTTAATTCTTTGTCGGTTTTTTTAAATGCTAAACTTTTCACATCCAGATGGCCGTAACATAGATTTCCATTAAATTTCGTAAGGATCTCTGGAAATAGTTTAAGCACAGACAATCAAATTAAATTTTTCATTTGAACTAAAAAATGAAAGCAAAACAAACTTCTGATAATTCCAATGTCATCGTTGTAGCTGTGATTTTTCGTTAAACTGCGTATACGTATACGCAAAAAACAAAATATGTATTTTTGATCGTATGCGGCTATTTACAGAAAATGAATTCGCAGTTTAAATTTTTACGTTTACATAGGATGAAATATCTCTTTTAGGTTATCTCTGGTTTAAGAATCAAATTTCATTCCGAATGTTCAGGGACTGTAGAGATGCCGAATTTTGGTGAAATAAAGATATTTTTTATCAAAACTCATCATTTACGGTACAATTTAAAAAATGATCTAAACGATTTTGTTTGAAATTTAATTTACTTTTTATATACTTTTCATAATCGATTTACAAAAATCGGAGAAGCCTCAATGGAAGGTGCCACTTCCGATAGACCGATGTCGCGGCCAAAAGTCACTGGTATCTCCCAATTTTCAGAATTTTTTTCATAAAGATGAAGTATGAAATTTTGAATCAATCAATCCATTTGGGCTGAACAGATGCCAAATTTTTGTTAAAAATAGTTTTACGGCAAAAATCGTGATTTCCACTTAAATTTTGGAAAATCGATCTGAATCGAAATTGTTGTAAATTTAATTTAAAATCTTTTATTTTATTTTCGTTTCTTCATAAATCATATACTTTCCAAAATATTTGCATAAAACTGAAAAACTCCTATGAGCACTGTCACTTTTCGGTTTATCAATTTCGGCCATACATCATTAGGATCTCGCAATTTATAGAAAACGCTGAAGTATAAGGTTTGTGTGGGCTGTACAGTTGGCAAATTTTTGTTGAAAACCGGTTTGTTTTTGTCAAAAATAGTCATATCCGTTTAAATTTTGGAAAACTTTTTTGGGTCGGTTTTGTTGAAAATTTAATTTAGAATCTTTTAGTTTATAGCCCTTTTTATCGAACACGATTACTCTGGAAAAAAACTAAAACATGATTTTTCTTCAATCAGTTAATTCGTCGCGGCTTTTGAAAAACAACTTCATTTAGCCTGTACAACACCACGCATGCAGACACACACACAAATTTTTTAAAGTCTACTTTTTCATAATCAAATTTCTCATAATTACTATAATTTATTTTAATGCGTAAATAAAGTAATAATAAATCAATTGGTCGTTTATGATTTTTGCCATCTGTTTTGTAGTCGAAAAATTCCCAAACATTTCACGATTAGTTTTTCCCGTCCTATCTTACACAGTAGCCAATTAGAAGATGTGCACGGCTATTAGTTTATGTTGAAGCACCTGCACACTACATACCCATGCTAACTTATACGAATTTTTTTGAGTAAAAACAATAAGTTACTAACTGCAGATTGTGGGTGCGTGTAAAATTTCACAGTCGAGCGTTTGTAATTTACATTAGAAACTAACCACATTTTCATATGAAAGTAGCTGGATATTGCTGCCATTTGAAAAGTTGAAAAGTATCATTAGAACTGTAATAAATAGGGCCGCCCAATTTATTTTGCCAATTTCTTAGAATTTACGTTTGCCTGTTGCAATTTGAAGTATCAATGATGTACTATATGTAAGGTTTATACTGTTTAGAATTGTAATAATCATGTATTTTACCAGAATTGTGTGATGACTGTTCATTGTTGTATAGCCAACAGTCAAATATATTTTATCATGAATACATAGGTCTCGAATACCACACTTGATGTCTAAAGCGAAAAATTAAACTTACCAGTCTTTTTTAAAACTTAAGAAACATTATCCCTGCTTAAACGTTTCAAAACCAACATGGTCAACTCTTGTTGGTAGAAATTATCTTCAAATTTGTTTAAAGCTTTTAATTCTTGCCGTATTTTGTAAATGCTAAACTTTTCTAAATCATTGCAAAATTTGAAAAAGCTTTCATTGGAGGGTGCCACTTTCGGTAAACAGATTTTCACAAAATTTCGCAAGAATCTCTCAATTTGTGGAAAAGTTCATGGTTGAAGTTTTGAAAAATGATCTGCACTAATTTTGTTTGAAATTGAATTTATAATCTTTTTGCTTTTGATCGTTTTTTCGTAAATCGTATATATATTTTACAAAATATTTGAAAGAAACGAAAAACCTTCTACGAAAGCTGCCACTGAGAAACGGGGGTCGTATTTAGCATTAACAAACAGTTTTTGTCAAAAATCGCTCTTTTCGCTTTAATTTTGAAAAACTGGTCTTGGCCAATATTGTAGCAAACTTAATTTACAATCTTTTAGTTCATAATCGGTTTTCTTGAAAATTATACACTTTTCAGAATATTTGCAAAAAACGAAAAATCTCCAAAGAGGCTGCCACTTCCGATTGATCGATTTTAGCCAAAAATCATCGGGATCTTCAAATTTATCGAACAAACCTGAAACGGAGTTTCATCCTGATAATCCGCGTCTATGCCGTATAGGGAAGCTACAGATATTTAGTCTACAGGAGACCACACACGTCGTGCACAAATATTTTGAAAAAATCACATTTTTGGATTTCGGCGATATAGCGAATGATAACTCTCCTTTCTTGACATGTACAAGAAATTAATAATACTAAATTATGTATGTATAGTGTTTTATAAGCTAGTGCACACATAATTTTGGATATAAATGAACGAATACAAGACGTGTTGTATTCTTAAAGCTTGGTTTGGTCTGGTTTAGTTATGTTACGTGAGACAACTCAAACACGCTTATACTAGATTTCGCTCAAAATGTGTGAATTAAAACCAAATTTGGTTCAAGTTTTCCATATAAATGTGGTAAATGCCAATATTCGTTTACGCAGAATCACGCTTTGTAATATTTTATATTTTTGAAAAATACGTCTCACATGTCAACACTTATTAACCAATTAATATCATTTGCGATGCAGTGCACCATATTCGGTATACGCGAATTGGAAAAATTATCCCTCCTATTTACCATTTATAAAATCATCCCGTACCACAAACACTAATTAACATAAATTTTATATTACTTTTATATTTTCAATAGTAGTAATTTAAAATTAATTTATGCTATAGAATAAATTTAAAATTTTATTTTTATATCTAGTTATACTCGAAATCATTATTTTGTTATATCTTCATAAATGGAAATTGATTCTATAATCACACCAAAAATAGTAGTACATATTACCTATATAGAGTATTTATAGCGATAATAATGATATATTGTAATGGCAAAAATTATTTTAAAAAAACAATAGCAATAATAGCAAACACAATAATAATTTTAAAATTATTTTTTATGAAGCGATTTTTTAATTTGTTTAATGAAATAATTTACAATAAATAATACTTGCTACTGCTTAGTTTAGACAAACATTATAAAGTTTATGACGATTTTTTGAATTTAATTAATTTTTTAAAATTATAATTATAATTTTTATTAACCGGTTTTATCAAAGTCAAAATTTTGCAATAACAAATTATAATTATTACAAACGCAAGGTTGGCTAGAATTTATTTTGTATTTAAGGCATGTTGCTCTCTCCAGTTTTTCTGAATATATCATTAGGTTGAAACTTTGGTGTGAATATATCGATTCTATCACCATCAAGATTTAATATTATGATCGCTCGTGAAAATTTATATTTCTTTATGCCTACAGATTTGTGAAGGACGACATCGCCAATTAATTTAATATTTGTTGTATCCACATGTTGCCATTATTCTAAAAAATACGTTTAATAACTTAAAGCATTTCAACTATAATTTATCTGATTGTTATTGCAACTTTTTCCTAAAAAATTTGACGCACTTATAGAAATGAAGTAAGCTGATTATGGTTAGTTTTCTATTTCTATATGTTGGTAAAACAATCGATACGATTTAAACGAGTCGCTGCCGCCGACATTTTTAAAAGTAACGGATAAATAAAACAAAATTTGACTTTGTATACAAAATAGCACAAAAATCGTAAATATGTATTAAAAAATAATAAGCAAAGTTTTCATTACATCGGCATATTGAAGAAACACCACAATCACTGTCAGAAAATACATCAAAAACAAACATAACTGGCGAGCCAAAGGTAGCTCGGAACACTCGAAGTTCCCGAATGGAATACTTCCCCAGTAGTACAAAGCAGCGCTCAATAAGCGCATAAACATCATATAAATGAAGCGCTCAAATGTGCTTTCATATTGATGCACCTAATTTCATGCTATTTGTATTTTTTGTATTTTAACTAACGGTTTAACTAGAAATATTTTTTATTTATGTTTTGTTGTATATGCCAGTGTACACATTCAGGTACAACTACATATTTTTAATTTTGTATCATTAATTTTGTATCGTGTACTCATTTTATATGTTGTCCATGTAATATCCATCTAAAACACATCTAAAATAAACATTATACCATGTATAATGATTAGTTTACACATCAACGCACACCTCAAATGAAATCTGCAGACTGATAAAAATGAAATAAAAAAATTTCTAAATGAATTAAGTGGGGGGTTTATATGCAGTGTATAAAAGAAAACGAAGTAAATTTATTTGTTTTCTCACTTCAACGTGTGCAAATATTTCAATCTATTTCATTCTGCTATCAACGTTTGTATTGCTGGGTCTGTGCACGAAAAGAAACTTCCAAATTTCTCGATCGGTAACACATGAGACTGCTTTGCTAACGCCATATATTTAACTAAAGTAGGTCAAAAAAATATAAAACACTCCATGCGTTTAAACCATTGCTAAGTTAGCAATGTTAAAGCTAACGATATAAACACGGCACACGAGTACTTATAGTTTAGTCACCTAAAACAGCACTGCTGTTTTAGCATTGCTACGTATCTATAGCTAAGTTAAGTATCGGTATGCGACAACTCGGCGAAGGACAGCCAAAAGAATGACCAAGAAGATGACTGATTTTGGAATTGTACATCGTTGGTTCGAGTGAGGTCACTTTTCTAAAAACTGTTTTAAATAAAATATTAAAATGTCTTTGGTTCGTGAAATTTTATTAAACTCGACCATGTTTAAATCGATTTTGATGAGATTTGGTATATTGGATGGAAATGGGAGTCTAAAATGAGATTTGGAAGAAGTTTTAGAGTATGGCCAGATGGGACGGAACTCGGCCATTTTGGAACCGATTATGATGAGATTGGGTAGATTGGACGGAAATGAGTTTTGGAAGAATTTGTTGAACCGTTGCCTTGTAACTTAACTCAGAAATATTCATTCATGTACATTTTCCTGTACTGTATAGACTAACAAATAAACTCTATAATTACTTATATCTTCAAATAATTGTCTAATTAAACTTACTTTCCGGTGTATAAAGCAATATAGTTCTTAGACAGGCATTACCGGTGGTACATCATTCGGTATGAATGGTTTACCAAATGATGTACGTACCACCGGTAAAGCTGTTGTTTATCCTTTGTTTCAAAATTCAATATCGAATATATCGCCGATATCATATGTAAAATATCTTAAGATTTCAATTATCAACGAATACACCGTAAACACTCGGTATCCAATTTGGATGTACTTCTTCATATGATAAAATTAGAAAATTTTAATAGGGCTTCGTATAAGTGACCTTAATCGGGTTAAGTCTAAACAGAGCCTGGAAACTATTTACTGCGTCACAAGAATTATGACTCATTATAGTTAGGAGAGCCAAATGAAAATTTATTTATTACGTAATTCATGATACGAAATTTATGTATAAATCATTTGTATGTAGCTAAAGTTCACTCCATGTTATAGTTGTACGATATTTCGTAAAGGTATTCGATTATGCTCCGACGATCGTAGTTGATAATTTTGCTTAAGATTCTGAAATTCGCTTCTTCATAGCGCCTTCGTTTCGGCGAATATTCATGACCGGCAATACTTCTCTTATATTCAATATCGTAAATTTTTTGCATTTATAGAGTTTATCGATGAAAAGCCATTCACTAGGATGAGCAATACCACCGCTAAAGCTCAATCGTAATTTGTTGTTCTGTCGCTACCATTTAATGTTCGTTGGTAAACTGTATGGAAGTGTTGGTACACGTCTGATGCCATTATTCCACAGGCGTCCAAAATATTGATTAGTACACTACAATTGGTTGTAACTCCTCAGGTAAATAGTTTTCCTGGCTTATTATGGTATGGATATTATCGTATTCAGAAACAAATGCAAAAGACGCGATCATTTCGCAAAGCAGTGCGAAATCGACTTCTGTATTATATCTTCCTAGAAGATAACAAGTGTTTTCATATTTTTTTTCACTAGGTGAAAGAGTTAATAAACACAACTAAGACCCTCTGATGGAGTGCAAAATTCAGCGCCGACCCACCGTCGATGTCAATTGTCAATGTACAGGTTGAAATGGAGCTTGCAATGTGCAGGTGGTATACTGTAATTGTGTGAGTAGGTGAATAGGTGAATGGGTTAATGATGTGGCGTGAATGCGTGGTATCACAATGGGCCAAAAATGGCCTAAGTGTCAACCACTGAAACCTAACCTAGGTGAAAGAGGCAAACATTAACGTTGGTTTCTGGAAATACTGTACGAATGGCATGATGAATTACGAGCTCGAAATCCACATATATATATTCTGGATTGAGTAGCGAACAAATCTCGCGTAACATGGAGAATAATTTTATATATGTTTCTGCTCTTTTATCCGACAAAAAACAAAACAGTACAGGTAAAACTGTGCTTCTATCCTTTCTAGCTAGTATGACAAAAATTTGAGAAAACAGATGAGAGAGCAAAAAATTCCTTTCATATGTAACTCCTTCATAAGTTCGCTCCACGTTAAGTGATAGGGAATATCAAATATCAGAATACGTTGTTAGTTTGTGTTGATCTCTACCTGAATCCTATTGTAAGAAACGGTTAAAATTGGTGGGACTATAGCCGTAACATGTATATTCATCAGGTATAACTTCGCGAGATTCTTGATTAGCTGGCGCTCTTAAATTATTAACTCTCCTTTGGATATTTCTGTGCATAGTACTGACACTTGGAAAAATACATTGAAGTGCAAGGTATTTCAGGCATACCTTTCAATGACTCTTGCTCTTATTTGCGCCGGATTTTCCATCGTAGTGTCTGCAAACAGTTTCATGACTCCGTTTATTTTTTGAAGAACGACATCTGCTGCATTTCCCACAGTACAACATGAATGGTTATTCTTATAGAATTAAATGAACCATTATTCATATTAGAGTATTTAAGTTAGATTTGACTGGATTTCCACCAGCAGCAAGCGGCATCCCACAAATTGGGGTATTTTTCAAACGTTATTTTTAATATACAAACATCAGCCGAAGATAAGGGAAACATAAACTGAGAAAATATTGTCATTACTATCGGCCAAAATCGTTTGATGCTGAGTGTCTCAGGTCAATTCACCGCCAGGTTACAAAGGAAAAGTCTCCTCGCGAGATAACTTTTCAATTTAATTGTCAAATTTCATTTTTAAACATTTCTTTATTTCATTTCCTACATTTCTTTATTTTTAAACATTTCGTAGTTTATAATAACATTTCCTAATAATCCAACTTCCATATCAACTTTCATTATTTTAATTAATTTAGTATTTCCTTTATCCTCGAAAAGTTGACAATTTAGTTTTTCGATTAGTCAGAAGGCACAGCTTGTTTTGTTGATGTTAGTGCCACCTATGAATGTTTATTGATAATTACTGAGCAATTTAGTTCAGTTCATAATTTAGTCGAAAAAATCGATCTGAGGCACACAGCATGGGTCGCAGATTTTGATATCGAACGGATAATCAATGAGGCTGGAAAATTTGCCATGAATGCGAATTTGTTTTTTATGAATGAAACAATTGTAATCTAGGTATAAATAATTAAATAAGAAAGATGGACATTAAGATTTTCTGTTTTTTCATTGCTAAAATAATTTATTAGTTTTCAATTTTTTCCCCCGTCGCTGAATTGACCGTCGCCAAGTTGTCCGTCGCCGAGTTGGTCGTCACCGAGTTGACCGTCGCCGAGTTAGTCATCGCCGAGTTGTTTTCGTCGATTTGACCTGTTTCGTGTATGGTATAAGCCGCTTTTTGTTTGTCGACCAATTTTTTGTTTGTCTGGTTTCGTTATATGCACATAATTAATTTTACATTCTTTAAGGCTGGTGCTACACGAGATTTTAATTTCTGGTTTCAAACTAAGTCGTAATAGATTTTTTATTGTTAATTTAAACCTTTATTTTAAATAAAAACACCTAATTTTTGTATTATTTTATTCTGATCTCGCGAAAATAAAATTTAAACAAAAATCTACATCTCAAAAATGCCCTTAAATTTTTTTATTTTCATTTCTATTTTTGTCATTTCGGATTCACGGACAAAAATTTTATGTCGCACAATTTTTGTCCGTGAATCCGAAATGACAAAAATAGAAATGAAAATAAAAAAATGTGAGGGCATTTTTGAGATGTAGATTTTTGTTTAAATTTTATTTTCGAGAGAACAGAATAAAATAATACAAAAAATTAGGTGTTTTCATTTAATATAAAGGTTTAAATTAACAATAAAAAATCTATTACGACTTAGTTTGAAACCAGAAATTAAAATCTCGTGTAGCACCAGCCTAACGTAGTAAAATATCGTAATCATGAAAAATTTTGACCTTGAGATTTTTGCAGATTAACTATTCCAAACACCACCTAAGTCATTAAAGTAGTAATTATTCGTTGAAGTTGCTGAGGATAATATGGAATTTGTATGAATTTTCAAATAAAACCACTTTTAAATCCATTCCAAAAAGCCCCACATCAGAGAACGATTAAAAAGAAAACAGCTGAGGCTAGCCTATGTTCGTCACCGATGCAATGTCTTCGCTCTAATTTCTGTATTAGGGAAAATCGAAATTGAAGGCAACAGGGGTTGGATCTAGAGGGATGGAGATAAACATCAAGGCATCCTCAACAAGGTATAAGTGTCACAGAGAGAGAGGTCAATCATTAAGTTGCTTTCCTATAACATACGAGGGTATATCAAAAAGTCTTGCAATATCATATGAAAAAACAGAGTAAGTGAGACAACAATATATTTTTCAAAACCATTTTTTATCGCTATGAAACTTCTAGAAGAACATTTCGATGTAAATTTTACAGTTCGTTTGTTTTTGTCAATTTAGTAACATGTGTTTTGAATTTTTCTTAAAATAAATGAAATTGAATATCGCGCCGTTATTAAATTTTTCTGTAAAGATGGACGAAATGCAATTTATATATTCAACTATATATCAAAAGTTTACGGCGAATCTGCACCATCATACGCCACAGTAACAAACACTGAAAAAAAATTCTGGGTAAATACAAACAAAAACATTGGTTTATTTAACCAAACAAAGGGATTGTTTTTCAGCCAACTAAGCGCTTGTTTCGTAATACTAAAATGGATAGTTCATTTTATAATAATAACATATGTCAATTATAACTATTTGCTTTGGTCAATGATTAGTAATATGGATCTTTGCTGCAAGTTCAATGCAACAGTATCTGCAAAGTTAATGTTAACAAGCACATATGTTTATTTGAACGACATTTCCAAACATTTGATAAGTTATATTAACCTTTACTCTTTATTAATATAACTAAGCAAAACCTTAATACAACCTAGCTCGTCGGTTAATTTAAACATCAATTTGAACCATTCGCTAGGTTATGTTAAACTACAGCATAAGTTGACATAACTATTGTCAAAGTTTAGAATCACCAATAATTACAAGTTTACGTATAACAAACCTTGTAGGTTAATTTTAACAAAATTTGGAACCATTTGTAAGTTAAGTTAACTTATAGCATATATTAACATGACTTTGCGCACAGTTTAGTTAAATCAACAAAATATGATTAATAACTATAACTAAGCACGTAGGTTAATTTAAACCGTAGCTTTAAACTTTGACTAGGTTATATTAACTTAGAGCGTAGATTAACATATTTCGAGCAGGTTAATATATATATATATATATATATATATATATATATATATATATATATATATATATATATATATATATATATATATATATATATATATATATATATATATATATATATATATATATATAAAGAGTTTTATATATGGGTAGTGGTATACTTGTTCTTGAATAAAACAATTTCAAAATTTGTTAATGTTAATGTTTTAAATTAATATTTTATTTTCAAATAAAAAATATAAGTTTTTAACTGAATAAATAACAAAATAACAATAAAAAAATAATATTAAATAAATTATTCAAATTTTTTAATTATGAATGTAATATACCTAAATTATGTGATGAAACAGCAGACTTTTTCCTATTTACCAAACTGGTCGCTCTTTTCCATTGTTTTTGGAACCTGTCGTATAGTTTTCCTTTGGGCGGCAAATGTCCCCGTTTGAAATATGTGCTCTGTAATTTAAATCAAAAAATTAACAAAATTTAAAATTAATGATTTCATTTAGAGGTAGGGTCACATGCTCGATTAACTAGCAAGCGAGCAATATGCTAGCACAAAACCTGGCTACTCAATCAATTTTACCAAGTTAATTTGAATTTGAGTTAATTTTTTTATACGTTTTTTATTTATTTTTGCGATTGCAAGTAAAACAATATACAAATTTGCTGGATAGTTTTCTAAGCCGCAAAGTTTACGGTGCAATCGCAAAAAAATTATCAAAAACAGTAAATTCAAATTCAAATTTGCTTTGTAAAAATGATTGAGTAACCAGGTTTTTCGCTAGCACATTGCTTGCTTGCTAGCTGTACGAGCATGTGCCCCGTAATCTCATACCTGTGCATCTGAGAGAAACAATCTTTTAATTTGGTTTGAAGTCTTTCTGCACCTATCTACAGTTGCAGCTACATTTTGTTGGTTGGTTGGTTGAGGTAGCAATCTACGACTTGGTGAACCATTATCGTGCGCGAGATTGTATCCAGTTTACGATTTTTTTTTATAATTGTATATAATGGATCTACCAGTCTCGTTTCTGTCTAATATTTTTTTTACTGACTGAAAAATAACTTTAAGGTCATAAATATATATATATATATATATATATATATATATATATATATATATATATATAATCCCCCTATAACACGCTACTCTTATAATGCGTTTTCATATTACGATTTCATATTCCTCACATATAACGCGGGAATTTCCCGTTATACACACATAACGCGTTATACGGGGTACATATGATCGTGTTATACGAGCATTCTCGTACAACGCGTTCCCCTATAACGCGAAACTAATCTAACGTGTTATAGGGGGATTACTGTACACATATTTATATTTACGGCCACTTTCACACTAATAACACTCCAAAAAAGAAACAATTTATAACTTTTTAATAGGTAATAATTAATTTATGTTGTCCAATTAATTCACTTTGTAATTGATAACTTTTAATTTTTTTTTTTAACTTTATTATGCTTTAACTATTAAATTCAAACACCAACTGAAATCTCAAAACTCAATATTGAAAAATGATGTAACAAAGACAAGACAAAAAACAAAATTAGTCATTGCGCATGATTAGTTTAGTATTTTGACTAAGCGCACATGTCACATTTACCTACACCCAGAGAAATATTTGGATAAATCATGCGTATAAGGCACAATTTATTACAAAATTAAGGTCTATTTTCAACCGTTCTTAATTATGGTATAATAATCGCAAATTGTGCATCAATCATGCAATTCTTACTAAGTATAAACTAGTCTTTTTAAGAACGATGCGATATTTAATATAAGTATGAATCATACAATATTAAGTATTAGTTATCTTTTAATTTGAATGAATGGTACCAAAGCAAAGAACCAATTCTGATGGGCTAAGTCACGATAAGTCCTAAATTTTTGTTAATCCATTCTTAGTAAGGTATGATTTAAATTTATATAATTATGAATTATACAGGGGTTTTGCAAGAATTGTGCAATCGAATTTTACAAATTATGCTCAATAAGGGATATAATATGATAAATCTGAGCTCAATCAATGGTTATCAAGGTATATAATGTCTTACATTAAAAGTCACAAACCAATAAATTTTAAGAATAAATCAAACATGTTTTTTAATAATTCTTTTTTTTATTAATAATATTTAAATAATAAACACATTTTTTAATCATTTGAATTCTTCGTAATTAAATATACAGATGCACATATTAAAAAGTTTTTATCAATAAAATGTACATATATAGCCTTAAGAATTAACAGAAATTTTTCTTTTCATTCGCCTTACTTTATAACATAACATAATATAAACAATTGATATTTTATTGATCTACAAGATTCTAGGTAAAAAAAACATCGTTCCATCGATGTGCCTATGTAATTCAAAGGGTTTCTTAGTTTGAAGTGTATTAATATTTTTTAAAAAATGGTATCCGTTCGGTTTACCTGTTTTATAAATTTTCAAATTATAGTCATACCCCAAAATTTCAATTTGTAACAGAATCAGCATAATATTATTTTCATGTAGAATCATGTCCTGAATTAAATACAATATTGCCGATTCGTAGATATGAAATCCACGTTTAAATAATGTTCCTTTGTAACGGACTGCCGGAATAAGTTCAAGCACATTGTTTTTGACATAAGCTTCCACGTTTAAATTACTATAGTATAAATAATGTTCTCTAGTACATTTCATGGTTTTCTTTTTTATAATTTCAATATCGTTATCCAATGGAGTGTGTCTTATCATATCAAAAGCGAATCTGTAACAGCACTTTTTGCTAAGCGAAAAAGGTAAGTTAATTCGAGAAAAGCACACTTTGGAATATTCTTTAATTTGTTTATTTTTGCTTTCCATTCTCATGCAGCTTAATGTCTTCAATGGACCTGAATATTCAATAACCCGAGGATAGTGGCAAATAAAATGATGTTTTGGTCTTAGCCCAGTTTTAAAACATTGTATATATTTCGTGTGGTGCTTCTTGATTAGGTTTCGTAGAAAATCTATTTCAGTTTTATTAAAAGAATCTTTCAGAATATATTCAACGAGTTCATATAGGCAAAGAACATATTTCCAAGTTAAATCATTTTTAGGAACTTTACCACCCACGAAAACTGGAAAATATTTAAGAAAACTGTAACATTCTCTTGCAGACATATGCAAGTTGCAAGTTTTAATATGATCTTCTTTAATGAAATTCGGACGATTTTGTACTTCAATTTCCCCATAGTCAAATGATTTAAACTTACTATTCAGAAACTCTAAAGTAAAATAATTGTTCTCGTAAATAAATATTTTTAAAGCTTGTCCTAAACCAAACTTTATAATCCCCTCAAATACATCGTGCATTATATCACAATAATAGTTGTGAATAACATGAAATGTTTTAAGCTCGTTGAATAACGAATCGAATTTGACACCTGTTAATTTGAAATCATTTTGTTTGATATCTATCTCATGACCGACTACATTACGTAATTTATTTACTTTTTCGATTACAGACTGCTGAAGGAATAGTTTTTCCTCTTTACAAAATCTACAATATAAGTTATGGGAAAAAGATGTGCTATATCCCATTATAGTATTTAATGCTAAATTATCACCTATAATGAGACCGAGTGCAAACTTAACACATTTTTTCTCGTTGTTTATATTTATCCAGATACCATCAGTTTCAATAACTTTTAAACAATCTATTAGATGAGCCAGTGATTGATTACTTCCAAATTTTTTTAAATAAGTTGTTTTCATCAATTGGGCTAGAAATATATTATTCAATTTTAAGTTATTAGAGGGCAAACTGGGAAAATAAAAATAAAACCCTGCAATAGATTGACAACCTGAATGACTTCCTAAAGCATTTCCCGTTTCGAAATCATCATAATACAATATGTAGGGTAAAACTGTATCTACGGATGAAAATAATTTCAACTTATCTCTCCACAATTTACCCTGGACAAAATTTTCTAAATTACTTTCTAAATTTAGTAACCGATTTGTGGTTTCCAATGTTGCATCAAGGACATTAGGTCTTTCGAAAAACATTTTAATTTGATTAACAATCGGTGAAAGGACACAAAAATAATCCACTTTTTTTAATAGTGGTTGGCCATATTTAAATACTTGTTGTATTTCACTGTGGATTATACAATTTTTTGGACCGTCGAAGCCAATTTTTTGTTTTAATTCTTGATTGACTAAGTATTCGGTTTTTACTTTATCAAATATTGTTGAAATCATTTCGAAAATCTCACAAAAACCAGATTCTAAACTACATACCGAAGGAATAAAATCTTTAAGAATTTCAACTAAAAATTGTAAAATGTCCTTTTGAAAACTTAATAGAATTGTATTTATCAAAACAGTGGTCATATTAGTTTTCGAGTATAATTCTAAAACAAACTTCAAAGCTTGATTTTGAAGTTTACTCTGTAAATCGCTGTAATTTACTTTAAACCCACAATTTGTTGATGAAGCCAAGGTAGATACATTTAATTCATTAAAATTGGAAGAGGGTGAGTTTTCTAAATGTGGTTCACTATTATTTGGTTTGGGTACAACAGTACAAAAAGTCACATTATTTGAATGTTTATTTTGAAGATGGCGCTTGAATGAATTTCTATTTGAAAATAATTGATTACAGTTTTGTTGACAACACCGTAAAACCGAAGTTGTTGGTAAAAGATGTATATACGTAAAATGCTTCAATAAAGAATTAATCTGTTCCAATGATTTAGAACATATAAAACAGGCAAACATCATCAACTAGTTTCTTTAAATTAAGTTTTTCTGAACATGTATATTTATTTTTGAATTTCGAAAAGAATGTCGATTACATCAGACGTTAAATTGTCAAAATTTGTGGTTATATTATAAAAGTATTTTTGGATAAATAACCAAAATTTCTCAGATTGCTTCGGATATGTTAGTCTAAATACGAAAAAGACTTTAAAACAAATATCTAACGCTACTAAAAAACTGTCGAATGTATAATATATATCGTCGTATATAACACAGAACTGTGGGGTGATATTGTTTATAAAAATTATGAACGGCTGTAATTTTATATTTCTGGCAGACGCAAATTCCTTAGCATTCTGAATTTTATCATTAACGTGTGACGGATTTGAAACTTCAATAATAAATGATTCAATTGAATCATTTATGGTATATTTTTTAAAACTGCCGTTTACTTTTGGTTTACCTGATGGTTTTAGAACGAAATGAATCAGCTTGCATAATTGTAAGTTTTGAATATCTGTAAAAGATAAAAGAAAGCCTATTGTAATATACCACTCCTTAAAACATTAATTATTTTTTTACCTGTGTCATTTGAAAGATTTTTAAAAGTCTGCAAAGCGCTTTTGTCTTTCAATTGTGTATCGAAGATTCTACCAATTTTGTCTTTAAACTGGTCCCACTTTTTGAATAACAGAGCGTGTTTTTCAGAATAAAGAAGCTCAAAATCTAGTTCAACCTGTACAATTAGAAAAAACATTGAATAGTATAAGATGTCATGTCGTATGCGACAATACATACAAGACGAAATCCTTTATTATTTTTATACAATGGCCATTCGAGGACTATTGAACAAATATCTTTGCCGTTTACGAGTTCTTGATTACGAACATTGAATGTTTCCTTCCACTTCAGTTCTACTGCCTCCCACGGTGCGTTATGAACCTTAAGCCATTGCTTGGTCTCGTTGAAGGTTTCTTCTTTATCTGGTAGCAATAATTAAATTCATTTAATGTATCATAAACGAAGTTCACTATAATAAAACGACAGACCTGTTACATCCAAAAATGTTTGTTCTGCTTCTGATCCGGTACTACGTTTTCTTTTAACATCTGTAAAATAACCGACTTTCCTCAAGTTTTTGGATATTACCTTGTACTTGTTATAAAGTTTTCCAGATGGGTACTTTGATATTTTGAAGTAATAGTCCTATAAAGTTATATTAAAAAAACAGTTATTGAGAGCATTTAAATTGTTTAAATTAATTTAAATTTTGAGTATATAATATACTAACTGGATTTTCTTCAGGAAATTGACTAATTATTTGTTGTGTTACATGACGGAAATCGTTCAATGTCATACACTTATTATTTTCTACGAAATATCGTGCAACATATGTACAAAAAAGGTCTCTTAGTTCTGGTGTAAATTGAGGTGGACTTCCGGCGTTATACATCGATTTTATTTTGGTGCCACTTGAAGTATTGAAGAAACTACTCAAATCCTAATAAATAAGAACTTAAGCATCAGTAAAATATAATACATTTATAATACTAATTAGCTTACAAAGAAATTTGAAGAAATCTGGGATGAAACTGAAGGTGATATTGAAGTTGGAGTGATACTACTCGATAAAAATTTCTCAAGTAACGGATTGCTACTGCTTGAATTAGAGATCGTCTGGAAACTATCATTTAATGTTAATCTTGGTGGTATATTCTATAAGAAAAATTAACAGTGAGTATTTTTATTACATAAACAATGAGATAAATAGTTACATTTTCTCTTTTCCAATTTAAGAGCCGAGCACGGAACCGCGCTTGATTTCCCAAATCATCCCTGAATATTGAGTTGAGTTCAATCTCTGTTAAGTATCCAAGACTATCGAAATCAATGTTTTTACCTTGAAGTACATATGTAATTAATTTTATTATATTACTTTAATTGGCAAGCATACTCGTACTTTTTAGTTTTGGTAATATCGGCTCCATGCCCCATTCCTTTAAAAGATCCTCTAGAGGAGTATCTCCACTGGGAATACTATCCATTGGAAGAATTATAAACGAATCTATACTGTATATTTCATTGTCTTCTTCACCGTCTTCTAGATCGCCCGTTTCTCGGCTATCCATCTATTGTTAAAAACATCCATTTTATTTTACAAATTTCAAAGAAAATTATTATGATCTTGCGTTTCAGTTTTTATTGATCAGTTTTGGTTAATTCAATAAGCATTTCTATCGTTTTGATCAAGTAATATTTAATCATGAGAATGAGCATTTAAAAATTTTATTAAAAAAATTGTACATGGTGTGTGTGGCTTTGCTTCTCTGGAACAAAATGTACCAATATAAAAATAATGCAAATGGTTTGAGAATTGTTGACTACTTTTATGTTTGTCATGGACAATTCTAATTTGTAATTATTCGTTATTGCAAAACACGAAATATCAATAAAATATAATAAGGCTTTTAAAAAATTCTCTTTGACTAATACTTGGGCATACATATATGATTTCTCGAGAAATGGAAACATCGGATTGGCTAAAATAATCTTAATACTTGTAATATGAAAACAACATTTCAACTGACTGAAATATTATTGAATTTAATTCATAAATGTAATCGGCCATTACAAAAAATTATTTGTACCTCGTTATCAGATGAACAACAGGATATTCGCACACACTGTTGAAATGTTTTTCATACTAACTTGAATATGCAGATTACCATAACGAGAGGGAAAGAACGGTATTTCTATTGGTAAGAAATAAATTGAAATAATGTTAATGCATTACTAGAATATTCTAATGGGATGAGATGATAGTGTAGCCTATGTTAACTTAAATAATACAGGAGCCACATAACTGATACATAATCATTAAATCAACCACAATAATATTGAATTAACTTTACACTAATCTATAGATACTAAAAGACTTGGAATAGCGATTTTCAATGCCAATTAAATGGGTTACGGTAACTTTACACAAAATTTTATAATTATACACAATACACTAATTTTCAATTTACTTACCACCAACAAATTATTATAGTTTCAACACAAATAAATTTGTTATATTAACTAAACTGTACTAAATATTATTTAAAAAAATTATATGTTATATGAAAATTCACTGATTTAACATGAAAAGTAAAATTATTCTTTTTAATATCACTTCTAAATTACTGCACTTGAAACAATGGTCGATCAACTAATAAAATATATTAGATATTATTAGCTATACTGAGAGAGAACGAGATATTCGAGTATATAGGACGAGACAAAAATAATGCAACACATATTTATGAATTTTAGACATAATTTAAACTAATTAGTTTTAAAACATACTTAGTTAAGCATAATGCGTGATACAATATGCATTTTTATTAGGTCGAACAACTGTAATATTTTTAGTTTTTTTTGTAAATTATTCATGATAATCATTGTTCATGGATTATAAGGAATGGTTTTTATTGAATGATTTATACTTACTATAGAATAAATTGCTAAAAAAAATGTATAGTTCATGGAATTAAACATAAAATGTGCATAATAAAGAATAATTTATACGTTAATGTAATTTAGTCATAACATTCCTGTGTTAAGTATAATTTGACCAAACGCATTTCTCTGGGTGTAGCACTTAAGTAGAATATACAAAGCGCATAAGTATTGTTTTTTTACATAGCTTAATTTAACTAATGCAAAGTTATTGCGTTTTGTTATTTACGAAGTGCTTAAGTTAAGTTTACATACATAAAAGTTCAATTGTATGTGTAAATAACCCGTTCGCTTGGACCGGGAAGACTGAATCGTATCAGCCCAACGCTCGATCTAATTTAGCAATACGGTTTGAAATTGGTACAAGATTGAGAGCAAGTTGATTTACAACGTTATGTCGAACAACTGTCCATCACGGATTATAATAGTTTTGGATTGTGATTCGTGCGTTATTATTGTAAGTCAATAGTTTTTCTTAGTTTAGTAGTCACAAAAAACAAACCAGCAAATTTGTCCGTCAAAATTGTATCTTCTATACGTATAGCTGAATGAATGAAAAATTTGAGTATTACATGGTTTAGTTTAACTATTCCGAAGTTATCAAATAAATGCTTAGTTTGAATTGACATACAAACAAGTTCAGTGTGAAAGAAAATAAAGCATAATTGATTAAATTGAAATTAACTTAGCCATTTTTGTATTATGAAACGTGCATAAGTAAAATAAACCATGGTAATTTTTACCTAAATTAAGCAAAGTCTGGGTTATAATAACTAAAACAAGTTGAACTAGCTTAAGTTCAGAATAATTTTTTTCAGTGAAGGTGGGTAAAATTATTCAAAAGTGGTCGGGAGTCATTAGAAGACGACAACCGCTCGGGTCAGCCAGCAGATGCCATTAGCCATGAAAACGTAATTTTGGCCGAATCTATTGTATTGGAGGACCGGCGTATTTCTGTTCCGCAGTTAGCGTGGAGACTTTCTCTTTCATACGGTACCACATATACTATATTACATGACCACCTTCACATGTCGAAAGTAAGTGCGCGATGGGTTCCCCGTTTGTTGAATGCAGAACAAAAAAAAATGAGCGTTCAAACTTCAAAGGCGATTTTAGATATGTACAAAGAAGATCCAGAAAATTTCTTGGATAACATAATAACAGGCGATGAAACATGGCTTCATCACTGGGATCCGGAATCCAAACAAGAATCGATGCAATGGATTAAACGTAGTGAACCACCACCAAAGAAATTCAAAACTCAACCGTCTGCTGGTAAGGTTTTGGCAACAATTTTTTGGGATGCTGAAGGAATTTTGATAATCGATTATATGCCAACGAAAACCACAATCACAGGCATATATTACGCAGAGATTTTGCGAAAATTGAAAAAAGCGATCCGGAAAAAACGGCCAAGGAAAGTTAGGAAAAAAATCTTGCTTCTTCACGACAATGCTCCCGTGCACAAGGCTAATATTGCTCAAGCTGCATTAAAGGACTGCGGCTTCGTGGATCCTCCGCATCCACCGTAAAATCCAGACTTGGCACCCAGTGACTACTTTCTGTTTCCCAATTTGAAAAAAACACTAAGGGGCCGGAAATTTTCCAGTGACTATGAAGTAAAGTCTGTTGTAAATGAATATTTTATGGAGCAAAAGAAATCTTTTTTTTTAGAGGGTTTAGGCAAGTTAATTGATCGATGTGACAAATGTATAAACCTTAAAGGAGATTATATCGAAAAAAAATATTGCTGTCTCACTCACTCTTTTTTTTCATATGATATTGCAAGACTTTTTGATTTGCCCTCGTATATAGCACTATAGTTAGTGTTGATTTGCACAACAATAGACTTACTTGAGTACATGACACGTTTACTACCAAAACGCAAGAAATATGTCAACTTCTATAATTCTATAATTTTAAAAGATAAGGATTTATAAGATATTCTAATAATGAAAGAAGTACGGGCAAAAATGAAATATCATAAATTCAATTTTCAGGTTTAATTTTTTCTTTTTTTTTTATTTCACACATATTGTTATAACAAATTTGCCTCCTTTAGTGTGCCCGGTATTTACGGTAGTAACATTTATATCTCTTTTTTCTTCCAAAATATAAATCGTAAATAAACAATTTTCTCTTATTTTAACAATGATTTTCAAGGGTATTCACCCAACGTTTTACTACCGTTTTATTACCAATATCTACGGAACAAGCGTTAAGTATTACTTCCTGACCTTAGGTTTGCAATATATCACAATGTCCGATATTTCGGGTTTCTGTTCTAGCGCTCGAAGCTTTCTGAAGTTATACTCATTTGTGCATTACCATTGAATAAACTGTTAATACCCCCTTTAGTCATATTTATACCACTCATATGCTTCTCATGTTATTATTCTTCTCCTAAAAAAATTATAGAGTTTTGTTTGCTCGTAAATCTCTTGCCATAAGTTCCGCCTAACCACATTGAAAATACAGATTCGATTAGACCGACCAGTGGAAACACAAGAACGTAGTTTGTGATTCTTAATAACATCGAAACCTTCTCGATTTGATTCTCGTTTAACCATAGGTTAAATTTTAAGCGTGTTAAAAGTTTTTCTTGGAATATGATTCCACCTGCAATGGGGTTTCAATGTCCTTTCTTTTCAAAACCCCTATAATCCCTTGATGTACAATTTCCAATCAGATAATGAATTTGAGACTAATCATTGCCAATTTAAATCTGATTAAATCATTCTCCTGGCTAATTTTCTGGGAATGAATTGGTAATTTTACACAATTGTGTGCGTGCATTTTTTGGGGGTTTTACGTAAGATAATATAACAAGCCTTTGAAATATACTATATGGCCAAAGAATTCTTCGCAAACTTTCAGGCCGAAAAACACCTCGCGTCCATGAACAATTTTACGCAGGTGAGCAATCTCCGACTATTTTTTCTACGCCCACAAATGTTCGGTATTAAATGTGAGAGTTTTGTCACTACGTTACTAAATATTCTACTTAGCTAAATATTAAACTGAAATGCTACGTGAATGCTTCAATCTGAATCCCTAAATATTTGAAGAAAAGTTTCGGGAGGGACGATTTCAGAAATAATTACCGGGATAGTATTATATATATCGTAAGAAATACATTTTCTGGGTAAAATGTTTAGAAGAATATTTATAAGATGGTGCGTGTAAATTTTATCAAGTGTTGTTAATTGAAGCAATAATTTTCTAATTCTACAAATTATTATATATTTATAGGTATTAGTATAAAATTATAGGTATTTGCTTAAAAAAATCTATAATAACCAAAATCACAATAATTCTTTTTTTCTAACGGTTATCAGAAGTGCGAGTGATTTAAGTGTTTTTTTTGAGTAAATCAGTTGCACTTCCTTCGTAAGTACATTACTCTGAAATTGTTATACTCATGATCAACATTGTTAACCTTCTAACATATTTATAAAGATTAATGCAAACAATGTTCACATAAATTTTCATAACATCTCACTTTCATTATGATTGTGTATATAAAACAAACCAACAACAACCCAACAAAAAAAAAATGTAACCATAATTAATTTTCAATAAATAAAAATTCAGAACATACCTTTGCGCTGCGAGTAGCATAGCATATAATAAAAACATAAAACGTTAAATTAAATTATCATAATATAACATAAAAATCGAATAAACAAGAGCCATAATAAATAAATAAGCGATATGCAGTAACACTATGGCCGTAAGTAATCTACGTGCAAATACATCAAATTACTGTAAATTCATATGGCATGTATTTTTCATAGGCAGTTGTCGTGTTAACGTTTAAATCGATTTCATATGATTCAATTTCAATTTAAATATTAATAATTTTTTTAATCCTTGTTTTTTTGTGCATCAGCAGTATAACATATCGCGAGAAACAGAAGGAAATCGAATTACATTTGACTGTGTTAAAAAAGAAAATCTCAAAGCGGTACTGAAGAAGAAGAAAAAAAGCACCAACAGCAGCACAAAATTAAATTGTAATAACAATTATTTTTTTGTATCATGGATTTGGTTTTGGGTTTTATCTCAATCTGATTTGGTTTAAATTTGTGTGCAGTTTTGCGTTTACGTCTGATTCTGATTCATCTCATAAATTTTATGTGTTACGAATTCTTTGCAGTTCTATATTCCCTTGTATGTTGTTTCGCTGTTTAAGTTAAGTCGAACGGGGCAATAAATACAAGAAATGGTAAATAAAATTTATTGTTTATTGCTAAAAGGCACGATATGAATAACACAATTCATCTATTATTCAATGTACGATAAAGGTGCTATACACTAGCGGTTAAAACTTTCGAAACATTTATAGACAGCTTAAATCGAATTTACCTATGGGTTAAATTTCCCTACCTTAATTTTTTACGCAATTCACGCGTGTGACAAAATTAAGTTTCGTTTCTATCTCTCAAGTTTGCCTCCCATTTTCCTTAAACGGCTTACTTCTCCTATAGATAAAAATCACGTGATGAACATTTAAATTTGACTAATATGAAACAATTTCTATATTACGTGACCAATACTATTAATGGCTAGATATAAGTCACTAGTTGACTATACTCTTTGCTTCAATTAAATTTACTTGTATTTAGTAGATTTATCATATTGAGTCTTTTACATACTGCCATAAATATTATTTTTAAAAGCAAAACCTCTTTGCCAACCAAACGGCAGAGTATTTAAAGTTTTGGCGTTTGGGTCGGGAGGTACCGGGTTCGAATTGCGATAGGGGCAGGATGGAAAAGGGATTTTTCATCATCAGATTACGATATGTGATGAAAATAAGACAGCTATGACTCAATGTCAGAGTGCAGAACTCATGGGCCGACCCATCTTCCATGGTTCAATAAAAGTCACACCTAAAGCCATACGTCTTCGAAATTGCTAGCAACGGCGTAAGGTACGACGTGAACAGCGAACCGCGAAAGAGCTAGGAGTTCTTCGATCTCAGTACAAAATCCAAAGATAAAAAAAAACCGGTATAATATTGCTTTCTTAAATTCTATGCTAATATCATTGAAGTGGTCTACATTTTAGTAGAATATCATATCTCTGCTGATTCCCTCTAAACGTATTTATATGTATAGTGATAGTCAATTCCATTAGAGTGCAGAAGTATATTAAGTAAATTTAATTTCAAATCATAAAAATGCTTATAAATTTTGGATTAGGAACACGTCATGGTTTTTCACAATTTGAAAGGCAGGTAATAAATGAATATTATAATTTATTCCGAATTTTATTGGGTAAAATCCAAAGAATTCTTTTGCTCTAAAGCGTATTATTGCATCATCAAAAACTAAGAATGTAAACTAATTTCTAAATTTTAATCAGAACGAAATTATCCACATGTAAAATTATCATAAACGCTTGAAGTTTGTTCGTTCGACTTAGTTAAGAATTTGAGACCTTTTGTCTTCCTAAGTTTTTCATTTCGCTTTCTTTCTCGAAACGAATGAGTATTTAGGAATTTATTATAATGCATAATTTTTAAATAATTTTACCAATGGACTGTTTTAAAAGGTAGAAGCCTATTGTCTCAGAAATGTTGTATTATACTGTATATAAAACATAAGAGGGCATGTTAGACATACGATAATAAAACAACAATAAAATTATGTTCTCTTCATTTGATCGCGAGTATACGTTTGTTATCCGCTTATCTGCTGTGTATCGCTTTTGCAATGTTTTCCGATTTTTATGTTCAAATAAACAAAATATAACAGCTAGGAAAGTTGAGAAGTGTGCAATTAATACGAATGTATAATGTACGTACAGAAACCAATCGCTTTAAATACAAAGTTGTCAAATTATGTTATTTCGGAAATATTCATAAATATTTAATATTACACTCACCATTGTGGTTATTATTGTTTGAGGATCATGCCATTCAAACTCAAAATTAAAGTAAAGAATAAATGGAATACTTATTACTGCCAACAAGTTTCTAATTTAAATGTATTCTGGTTCGATGTTGAAGACCTTAACGTTAATAGTGGGGTTATACTCGCAGACATTTAATCAAAATTAAATAGTGCTATATGTTATATGTTATAGGAATAGTGCTATATGTTATAGGAATAGCGCTAGCATCAATTTACGTAGAAGATAAATAGTTATCTACCCAATTTTGGGTTAAATTTACCCAGAAATTTAGAAGGCCGTTAGGTGTTGTGAAACACTTTTTTCTATAATGGCCAGTTAAATCAAAGTAACAGGCGGATAGCTTTTCTGTGCAACCGGGCATTAGTAATTTATAACCTGATATAAAATTTGTTATAAAATGTGTAATTAATTTTAATAATTTTAATAATTTATTAAAATTCATTTGTAAAATTCAATTTGTTAATCTATTTCACAATACTTATTTACGATTGTATTAAATTTACAATAATTTAATAAATTCAAGTTTGATCAAATTCAAACTTAAATTTATTAAATTATTGTAAATTTAATACAATCGCAAATATGTATTGTGATATAGAACATGAAAAATGAAATTTGCAAATTGATTAATGAACAAATGAATTTTAATAAATTATTAAAATTAATTACAAATTTTATATCAGGTTGTAAATTAAAAATGCCCGGTTGCACAGAAAAGCTATCCGCCTGTTACTTAGATTTAACTGGCCGTTATAGAAAAAAATGTTTCACAACACATAACGGCCTGCTAAATCTCTGGGTAAATTTAACCCAAATTTGGGTAGATAAGTATTTATCTTCTACGTAAATCAATGCTAGCGCTATTACGAATAATATTAACACTATTCTATACGTCTAAATAAATGAAATGTTTTTCCATTTGCTCTTATTACTTATTTTGTTTATTATATTAAATAAAAATTATTTACAATAAAATAATTTTATTATCATATATGTTTTGAAAGAAGTATATATGTATATAATTACATATATCAATATGCTACGGAGTGAGTATCAACTAAATAGTTACAGTGATACGGACGATGATGAATTTTACCTTGCATTAGCTGCTCACATCCCAAAACTAAGGCAATATCCAGATCGACCGAACGTTTTATTTAAATATACAGAAAGTGAATTCAGAGAAAGATTAAAATTTTCAAAAGTAACTGTATCCGGACTAGTTGAAATTCTCGATCCTTATTTACCACCAAGAAATAGGTGCAAATCGATTTCGACAATTAATCAAATATGTATTCTACTTAGGCTAGTATTATTGTTAGTTCTATATATTTAATACATAATTATTTATACTTAATAAACACATTTTTATTAATCACTTGTTTTTTGTTTCGCAGAATATATACCATATTCTGCGAAATAAAAAACAAGTGATTAATAAAAATGTGTTTATTAAGTATAATTGTGTTTCGCCAAGTGCCTACGGCAAATAGCGTAAAAAAAACATAATTATTTAATTTTAAATTCATATTTTTGGCTACGGCTTGTTTCCAAATCACATGCGGCGGCTTGTTTAATTGTCACAAGTCGACAGTCTGCCGTTAAATCCAAAAAGTTATGGAAAAGATAGCCTTATTTGCCGTATGGGCAATATAATGAAAATGCCAACAACTGAGGAAGAGTTACAGCGTCTCGTAGATTCTATTAAATTTTTTCAATATGTACAAATATTTTTTTTTCAGATTGTACACACATAAAAATTCAATCTCCAAGTAGTGACATTGGAGAAGTTTATAGAAATAGGAAAGGATATTTTTCAATAAATGTGCAGTGCGTAAGTGATCACGCATTGAATATATGTGACATTAATGCAAGATGGCCAGGCTCAGTGCAAGACCAAACTATTTTAGACAATTCCTTTTTAACGGTAAATATTCATATTTTCAATGTTATATCTATATACCTAGCACAAAAATATATAATTACATATAATGTTCTACATAAGATGAGGCTCTGAAGAAACGACTTCGCAGACAGCGTTCTATTGGGAGATGGCGATTACGTAAATAAAAAGTATTGGTTAACTCCGTTGAGTAATCCCTAAAACACAGTGGAAAAAAAATATCAACGGGTTCACATTTTAACCAGAAATTCGGTCGAGAGACTATACGGAGTTTGGAAAAGAAGGCTTTAAGGTCAGCTTTAAGGTCTGGATTTCGAGTAAAGGTAATTTATTTATTTGTAATTTTAAAATTTGTTTTTTAAATATCTAATTTTAATTTGAAGTTGGAAACCATTTTAACGTCTATTGTTGCTGCTGCTGTTCTCCATAATTTGTCAATAGAATGGAAAGATGATTTTCTTGATTTTGCCGAAGTAGATACAAATTTAATAGATATACCATCAATATCTGAAAACAGATCAAATTTTAGACGGTCAACACTCATTGAAAACCATTTCAATATAAATCCATACTCAATTAATATTTTATCTAATTACAATAAACATTTTAATATACATACATATCACATATAGTAATTATGAAAATTCGTTTTTTAAATTATTTGGCATATTTGGTGCATTAGTCTTTCTTTTGTAAGAGTTGATTATGTTGCTCGTTCAGGACACCAAGTTCAATTACATGTTGCTCTTTCCTCATCTCTAGCAGTTTATCAGCATTTCTTTCCCACTTAAGTAAAATTTTATGCTGGGCGTTCAATACGGCGTTTCATTCTCATCAACTCTACCTCAGATTCTCTGTTCTGATCAATTTTTTTTCGCACCGCAAATTACTACCAGCTCATAATAAACTACTCTAGTAGCTGGCCGTTTATGTCGATTATATTGAGTGGTCCCGTTTTTATTTGAAAGAAATAATTGCGCAGATGTTGACGTGCTAGGCTGTTGATTTTCATCTAAAAATTCGATATGAAGCCCTTGTCTAGGTATTGAGAAGATTGTTCCTCGATGTCAGATGATACATCGTTAACAAACGCTGCTTCATCGTACAGGATGAAACACACCAAGCAGCAGTAGCGAGCAGCAAATTTAAATATTGCCTTATTCGCTTATATAATGATACAAAATCATTGTTTGAGTGTAAATGTACGTATTTCCAATAGAAGAAATCAAATATTTTGTAATTTTAATAGATCATTGGATGGAACTTCATTCAATATAATTTTTTAAAATTTAAATTTTTCTATTAAAATTGCAAAATATTTGATTTCTTTTATTGGAAATACGTATATTTACACTCAAACTATAATTTTGTATCATTACATTAGCGAATGAGTCAATGGTTGGCGATTGAACGTCGTAGAGGAAAGACGTGTTTTTGTCTCTCCTCTATATAAATAAGTAATTAATTTAAATATGTCAAAATTCAATAATTAATTAATAATATCTGAATATAAAAATATAAAAATAATAATAATAATAATATTAATGATAATTTGTGTGTTTTAAAAGTAGTTAATAAGTGAAAAATGTTACATATTGCATATTTGTATTAATTTGTGTGTTGTGCGCTTGCAATGGTGTAGGATATGTACATAACAATTTTCGTTTATATGTATGTATTTTGATACCGTTGTTTGAATGCATCATGCATTGTAATGCAAATTTTCAATGTGTATGTAGGACTTTTTGATTGCAACGGATGGAAAGATAAGTGTTTTTCATTTTTTCATTGTTTTACATACTAAATTACATAACACATAACTTTTTCCCTAAATAAATTTTACTTTTAAGTACACATATAAATACATATTTATAACCCATGAAGGTGTAGAGTAGAATTATTCTCATGTTATGGGTTGTTATCCGACTGAATATAGTTTGCGCGAGAAAGGGTTTTTTTCAATTCTGCTGTTTTTGGTAGACTAGCTAACAATTTTTGTTGTTGTTTTTGGAAGAGAGTATGCATGTTTGGTGATCGACGAGAATTTTTCGTTTGTTTTCTGCTTTTGGTAATTTTAAATACTATCTTTCGTTTTGTGTACTTATTTACTCGTAGTCATACATTCTCGTCGATTGTGGAACTCGCGGGGGCGAATCGATTGCGGATTGAAAACTGCATATAAAAAAAAAACATAAAACAAAATTTTAAATCATAGTATCATAGAAGTTCCTATGGATTTTCATACATTTGGTAAAGTAAAATTTGGTTTTAGATCCGCAACGATTTTATTACGTTTGACGGGGAATCATAAAAAATGATTTGTTTGAAAATCAATACAAATTTTCGTGACTACTTTGATCGAGAGCAATTGTTTTCCATTCTATTTGTATGCATTTTCAAATCCGCATTCGATTCGCTCCCGGGGATTCTATAATCGACGTGATTATGTTTTACATGGATATTAGTATTGGAGGTGTTTGGCGCGCGGGAAATGCATTTCAATAACCACCGAAAATGTGGTTTTGCGATATATAACTCGAAGCCGATCGCAATTATATTCTATAGAATGTAATTGTGTTTGGTTCTGATATAGCATGTTATACGTATATGCGTTTAGCTGTGTCCTATGTATGGGTGTGCGAAGGAACATATGAGATAATAATTATTATTTATTTTACATCATTGTTACATAATTATATATTTGTTGTATACATATTTACGTTTTGTGCTTGTGTGTGCAGATGTTTTACAATACGCGTGTATAATTCCGTGAGCTAGATTTTTTGTTGTTTTAATCAGCCAAGCTACACACGATTTCAGCTTCTGGTTTCAAATTAAGTCGTGATGGATTTTGTTGTTGGTTTCTAATTTTTAAAATTTAATGTCGCAGTAAAAACGGATTTTGTGGGTAAAAGGGGAAAGAAAGGAAGGTGAAGCCGGTCTTACGAAACCGTGTCTAGCATGGCTGAATGGAAAATTAACGCATGCTTTTCGACTGCGAACGCTATTATTTCTTTTCTGTATAATGTTAATTGTTTTTCGGTTCATGATGGTAATGTTTTATTTTGTTTCGCATGGTATTGCTGATGTTCATAACCTTGCATGTAGCACGTTTTATGTGGATTTGTTCAGTTTCGTCGGCTTGTTATGTGAATCTTGCTTGGGTGATGATGAGATTGCGATGGGCATCTCTATTTCCTGTATTTACATTTTTAGCGATTTGGCAGTGGGTACACTTCTCTATATTGTGGAGAACTGAGGGGGGGGGGGGGGGGGGTTAACGAGTGATGCAATATGTGTGATCAATTTACACAGTGGCAGCGGGAATATGGTATAATTGTTAATTATTGCTAAATGTTGTGGATGTTTTTGTTAAAGTTTATCGTCAATTTAGCTGGGCGGAATTAGAATTTTAGGGTAAGATATATACGGTAAATTGATGAAAAATTTCCACTAATTAAAAAGAGTCATCTATTATTTAACTCATTAACTATAATTTTATATAATAAAATAATCTGGAGGTTCAGATATAGATGGAAGTGGAAGCTGAGTCTTTTAAGCCTCATAACAAATAAGGCTATTTACTTTGGTTTAGAATAATATTTAATCATTGTTAATACTAATGAAATTTCAAAATAATTATAGTTTAGATTAATCACATTACAGTTCATATACAATATTTATAATAAACATTATTATACAAATAAAATGGAAGTCAACTAATTTAATCTTATTCTTAATCTCTATTATCTAATATGAATGTTGAATAATTATATTATTAGTATTCCAGGTTGTGTACTATATCTACAAATCTCCTCCAAGTTGATGTTGAGTTGTAGCAAACGACCACTATTATATTAATGCTAGTTTTTAAATTAAATTAAATTTAGAATTAAGTTTATAATATGTTATTGTATGATAGAAAGTATATTTATACTTGGTAAAGTAGTTAAGCTAATTTATGATGCGTGCTGATTAATGACAAATATTCGGGTGTGATAATGTTTTAAAAATGGATTGGAATAATAAAATTAATTTAATCCGGATTTAGGAAAGGATTCCGGAATTAATAGTATCCATGCATCTCAATTTACTAACAAATTTAAATTGTAGGACATTGGTGTTTTGGAAGCAGTTTTGTTGGCTACACTTTCGAATATTGTAAAGTGAAATGGTAGTCATTAATCTTAAGTTAATTTACAGGAAATATTTCGGAAGGCGACCGGGTTAATAACTATTTAAATTTAGTATTTAGTTATAATAAGTTATTATAAGTTAGACAGAAGTAAATATAAGGATTTTAGATTAGTTTTATTATCAATATAATTGACAGTTTAGTTATGAGTTTATAACTTGTGGATTGTATATCGAACTATCCATTAAATTTTTTTTTTTTTTTTTTTTTTTTTTTTTTTTTTTTTTTGTTTGTTCAAAATTAATTTACTACAAGTTTCCACTGGTTTTTTCAGGGAAATATAATTTCCTGAACAGTCAAGTTTTTTTTTGAGTAAATTTTTTGAATGGATAGTGAGATTTTATTTTGTTTATTTTATTTTATTTTTATACAATATTGTATTATATTTTAATTATATCATATTTTAATTTTTATTTTATTATATTTCCAACTTTAACTTCAATATTGAAAAACAACTGTGCATGGGTAACTTTTTTTTTCTTCTCATTTTGCGCGTTATAATCATGTTTTAGTATCTTGTTTTTATGTTTCTTAATAACTTGAATCGTGAAGTGTAAGTAATAAGGTTGCATATATTAAATAAATTAAGTACTCAGTAATAAGCATACAGTTTGTTTTCAGGTTTAATAATTAATATATGTTCACTGAGTTATTTTAACGGCCAGTTTGCAGTGAATTTATTAAATGCTAATGGTTTTAGAGAAATTATTAATAATTTAATATTAATTATTAATATAATTCAATTTATTATTAATATAATTCAAATAACTATGAATTCAGGAAATTTTATTGTAAGTTATGGAGTTGTAGAGGATTAATAAATATTTATATTATTTAGGAAACCGGTAGGGTAGATTAATTAAGAATTAATTTCAGGAATCTTTAGATGTTATGAAGTAATATTTCTTTGAAATATTAATTGCTGGTTGTGTAGATTAGAATTGTGCTTTCATTATGTTATTAATTATTGGCTTCACCTAGGTATTTGGAACCGGTCTGATCTAATTAATCAATTTTGTTTAGATAGCTGAAAAGTATTAATGTAGAATTATATAACAGGAAATTTCCAGATGCACGTGAAATAATATTATTTTTTCTCAGGTTGCTGATTTAGTGAGGCAATTGTTGAAGATCAAAGCAATAACATCGTTATCCATTAAACCTATTAAGCCTTTATCCTTCCTAGTAGATTAAAAGTAGATTAGAATTGTGTTGTGCCGTACGATCGCTAGGTGTCTGCAACCGGATCGTTCCGTCCCCAAAAAAAAAAAAAAAAAAAAAAAACCTTTCCTATCCTTCCTATTGTTATGTGTAAACAGGCTGTAGGAATAGGCCCGGCGTTATCCGGGACTCTTGGCTAGCACTTGGTTCTACAGTCCAATCAATCAATCAATCAATTACATTAGCGAATGAGTCAATATTTAAATTTGCTGCTCGCTGCTGCTGCTTGGTGTGTTTCATCCTTTAAACTTAAAAATTATGTTATGCGATTGCTATATTTACAATTACACTGTGCTTGAATTTGCGTTTCAAAAAATAAAATAACACAAAAATGTGATTATAGATGTCGTTTTTCGGCCTTGATATGTTCAGCAAAGTTGTTGGTCTTGGCTTGCGCAACAACTTTGCTGAAAAAAGCATAACGAAAATCTTAATGGTTCAAAAGCTATCAACGTGAATATGAGTGTATATTTTGACAAATATTTGTCTCAGAGGCAAAATATGTCGAAAGCGATATCTCAAAAATGGGGACTAACTTTGAAATGGGACTAGCACCAATGAATTCAGCATAGTCGAATTAGGTTTACCCCCCGGGTGCCCAGCTTGTCACATTTTTCAACTAGCACAGTGTTATTAATACATAACAATTTGTCATTGTTGTAATTGGCACCGTTATCAAATCTATTTTGAAGTGATGTAGTAGTGAGCGGTTCCATTACTTCAAGTGTTTTGTTTGATAATTCCGAAATATCCGTATTTTTCATGCCCCCTCCTGTCATAAAAGTGGTTATTTAGAAATATTAATTTATGTGTTGTAATATCTTTAAGGCTGAGCAAATAAATAATATTTTTTTTTCAATTGAACGTATAAAGATCTAAGTTGTGATGCCGATCTATATGGGAAAGAATGCTCTGAGCGTTAAAATTGGATCTTAAGGACACCCAACATTCATTTTTTCTTGTTCTTGTTATCTTATCAGTTTATTTACACTCGTGTATTTTTTAAATATTCTCTTTTTTTAAATATTTATTTATATAATATACTTTTTATAAATATATTTATATTTAATATCTATTTAATTAATAAATGATGTACAAAAATATATTTAATTATATTTAATAATACTTTTAATAAAATCTACAACGAAAAAACATAAATTGGAGCCATATAATTTTCTGACTGAAAACGACACACTCTTTGAATTTTTTGTTTATCATTTTATTTTTAGGCTGTGGGCCAATAGTCGAGTAAATCGTTTATTACGATAAAAATCGGATTTAGAACAGATTTTTCCATCATATTACCATACAGATTTTGAAAAATAAATGAATTTACCGAAAAATTTACTTAAAATTGACTTTTACCCGACTATTGGCCCGCAGCCTTAGTTGGTAATGTTGGTAGGGTTGAGTAAAATATTATTATATCGTCAATATCGACATGTTTGTAAACTAACGATGCAAAATTGTTTGTGAAACGAAATCAAATTTTAACTAGAGATTGTACTTATCAATCAGGTTGGTAACCAATTGTGCAACCGGGCATAAACAAAATTTAATTAGTAAATTGAAAATGCGCAAAAATAATATCTAAAAAAAATGTCGTTGTTTACGAGTAAATTAACTGTCTCGCAAGCATAATGCCCCAGATAATTTGTGTGTGATTAATACCCAAAAATACGCAGAATTACATTTTTAAAAAAAAATTCATCACCGAAACGAGGCTAATCAAATAAGTCACTGATTAAAGATCATTAACATATAAAAGACAAGGTCACTACATTTGAGGAACAGATGTGGCACCCTCTCTGAATTTGGTTTCTGAAAAGCAAATTGTCAAACCAAGTAATTATGAAACAAATTTTCTAAAATTTTGACAACGCTGGTTGCTAAATATTTCATTAAATAGAGAATTCGTATTTCAAATATTTTCTTCACAACACATATAAACAAAAGTTTTTCCCGACCACTATTTACTATCGATTATACAGTGGAAACTGTATAAGTTGGACACTCACGGTTCCGTAAAAAATGGCCAACTTATAAAGGTGCCCAACTTGAAAAGGTTTTAAACAAAAATCAAAATCAACAGCTTAAGCAATAAATTTTTTGATGAAGAATAATTAAAAATGCAAGACAAAATCGTCCAACTTAGGCAGTTGGTGCAAGACAAAATCGTCCAACTTAGCCAGTTGACCAACTTAAAAAGGTGTCCAACTTAACAGGTTTGACTGTAGTAAATTATACTATTTAGTTATACTATTAGTTAGTTATACTATTTTTATACGGAAATCTACTCCGGTAGAAATAGAATTTAAAACCGTCTAGTAAACATGAGTAAATCATTAATATTAAAAATTAATATAAATTATATTTACTTAATGCCCCTCATCCACTAAAAATACATTAATATATTCAAACATTAATCGAGTAAATATAAAAATATTTTTTAATCCGCTGAGAATATCTGGTACTTTTCCATGATTCCGCCAGAATCTATTGTTAAAATATAATAATATTGTACATTGTTACGTTGGTGAAGAGCAATGGAAATATGAAAAATGATTTTTTGAAATTCTTTAAAATAAGTAGTTAGGTGTGCTTGTCCCAGGTATATTAGTGCTGGTAAAGGGTGTTGGTAAAATGTTCGCCTTTTATTTCTTCCTTAGTTGTAGAAACGAAAACAAAAAATTATTTGTCCAACAAAAAATTAGAACTGGACGCTACATTTTTTCAGTTCGAGTTATTCGAGGTTGTACGAAATAATATAATTTGCACCAAAACAGGAAATTTTTGTTTAATAAAAGTAACCACACGACCGAAATAAATGAAATAACAAAATTAGCAAAAGCAAATGTTGAATATCTTTATCTTTATTGCGACAACAATTGCATCATCTTGTCAAATAACTATTACTTGGGTTAGTAAAAATTTGAATGAACGCATGAGAACAGTCTAAAAGTAATTGTAAAATTGAAGAAAAGATCGAGACACCGCCCTGTTCCTGCATGCCAGTATGCCTCACCCAGCAGCAAGCAAGCTGCTTTTTCCTGCAGCCCTGAAACCTGGTTAGAATTCAATGGACCAATCACACATTAATCCGAATATAAACGGATAAGCAAACTTCAATAATAAGGCGGCCATATCCCTATATGAAAAATAAATATTGTCTGTCTGTTTCTGTAAACACTAAATTTCGGGAGAAACGTTATAAATTAATTCTTTTTTTATATTTTTATAAACAAGCATTTGTTAGCAATTGGTAATAGGTTACTCTCGTAATGCTCTATACTGCAGAAATCGATGGATTGATTTAATAATTGAGTTGCATCGTTATTTTTTTTTTAGTAATTGTAGATCTCCAGTTTTAAATATTTGAATGACTGCTTATCTTAATAACGTTTTAAAATTTCATACTATCCATCTTCATCTATCATCGGGATCTTCTGTTATTCGATTAAGAGATAAGTGAATTTCATACAATGAGAAGACTGTTAGTCACCAGTCACCAAATTTTTGTTTTATTATTATTTTTATCCAGCAAGTGCGTATCGCACTTGCATGATCATTTTAAAATGTTCATGTTATATTTATTATTAATTAAAAAAGTTATGGAAAATGCTATAAAAAAGCGGATTTTTGCTTTCGAGAAAATGGTTCTCATTTAACTGATATTGTTTTTCATACGTAATGTAAAACACTATAGAATAAAATACACTTTCTTTTAAAATTAACCCCTAAAGACCGATTTTTTTTTTCAAATAAATGCACCAAAAAAATCAATTTTTTTATAATTAGAACTAATATTTTGACATAGTACATATTATCCAAAAAAAAAAATCTGTTTAAAAAATAAACTTTATTTTTATAAATACCTATGTTGTTTTTTAATTCAACAAATGTAAAAATGATACATGTTATTAAAATACATATAGATACATAGAAAACATAGATATACAAAGTGTCCCCTTTTTTTGTTGGAAAAGATCTCCTCTATCCCTCTGCTTCGTTTGGCACTCCACTTTTGGGACACCCTGTATATTGGAAAATATAATATATAAGAAAGTAATAGGTAGAAAATTTAAAACAATCAATAATTTAATTCTGTCTAATTAAATTTCTGGTAAACCTGGAAGCATGGCCGTAGGTAATAGAGAATAAAATATATTATTCTTAGTTGATTTAATATAATAATATTGTTATAAGATTATTTTCACAAGTTATTTCGAGCAAATACATAATGGAACGTATAACATGTGACCGCCAGAGTTATTACGGGTATGGTCCTTTTGGACCATATAGTATGTCCTGAGATATCACTGGTCTGGTCCTTAAGGGGTTAATTAATTTCATTTGAGTATTTAAAAAACAAATCATATATAGTCATCATATAAGTAGTTACTTTTGCCGCATCCTGTATATATTGCATAAATTTTATTTTTTCCTGTATATATTGCATAAAATATTCTTTCGAAAACAGTAAATACTAGAACAGATGTAACGCATGGGGTGGTTCTAATGATGTTGATGTATTATAGCCTATAGGATGCTTACGTAAACCATGAAAATCAAATTGCATCAACTCACTATATCACCACTCAATACTTACGTAGACGAAAGTTCCCATACAATACAACAACTATTCCACATTTAAGTTAAATTCACCATTAATCAAGAAAAGCAATTAAATGAAATGCAATCATAGAAATGTTAACTTGTAACAAAATGTGATGGTTTATTATTTAAATAAATAATGCGAGTTATTAAAAATCAATATGATAATTAGAGCAAGCAAAAATAAATTTAGCATTCATTTATTCCAGAATATCTAACAAAGTATACTACTCAACTACGCATGACCAAAAATAACTAAATACTAACTAATAAATACTAACAATTAAAATTATTAAAAAACCATCAATTAATAAATCATAATATAAATATAGAAAAATTTATTACAAAAAAAAAAAAAATCTTTCAACTCACACCCGTGCTATTTAACCTTGGCAGACATCATGTTGACGATTGTACCCATATAATACCATTTACACCAGACCTAGTGTCCACTAATGATTTTTCGGGGTCAAAGCAACCCAGATTTTTTCTGGTTGAAAACGAGCGCACCCAAAAATCGGTGTATTTTAACTCTAGTTTATGTTAAAGTTTTTTCGTAGTTTTTGGACAGCTACAATTTATTTTGTGTTAAACGTTATTTTTTTTAAGTGGTTTTAGTAATGCATATACATATAAATAAATGTAGTCGTCTTATGAAATAAATGTGATTTTCGGGTGAATTTCTTTCATTAAATTTTCATCATCTTCAGATTCACTAGATTCAAACAATATTTTTTCTTAAATATTTTATTTAATATTAATTGTGGAAAGTGAATCACTTGTCATCGCTTTTGTTTTGACGTATAATATACCGAACTGTCAAATATTAAATGCCAAGTAACAAAAAATAGAATTCACTAGTGTACAAAAAAAACGGGTTTTTGATTGAATTGAAGTTAATTGGGATACAAAATGGGGTAAGAAACGGAGTGGATTTTTGTTGTATACTCGTAGTAATGAAGAGTAGATATTAGCCGCATTTTATTATTCGAGCACTATCCGGCGCCAAATGAGAAATTTCTACTGAAACTGCAACTATTATTCACTGGTGTCGTACCATAAAAATGAAAAATAAATGCATCCATAAAACAAAAATTTATCACCTGATATATGTATACTAATTGACATTTATTTTGACATGACGTTATAAACAAGAATTCATCTTGCTGCGTTTTACATTTTTATTGTAAGATTAGATTTCTAATGATTTCAGGGGTTTTCAAAATAAAGACCTTTTCAAATTTTCCATTCAAATGGATAGCGCTCCCGATAGAGGCTCCCGATAAAAAGAGGGAGCCAAATATTTGTATGTCGATTTTTAACTAAAAAGTGTAATGAAAAATATTAGTTTAGAGTTAAATACTTAAAATAAATTATATGTAAAAATAGCGCGCTAAATATAAGTTGTTGACATATAAAATTGGGTGCTCCGGATACAACTATCGGGCGCTACTAAAAAACACGGTTATTTATATTTTATATGCGATGATTTGTAATCGAATTTTTATGATTAACAATGTTCTAATTTAAAATATATTTATTATTATAATATGACAACATTAGCTTGTTTAATTTTTGAAAATTCATTTATCTTTTGGTTCACAATACCTTAAACTTAATTAAATTTAATTTATAGTTCATTTAAATGAGTAGAATAAAATATTTCCACATTTTATACCAATTACAGTCAAATTTATAGAAATTAATTTAATGATTAACACATAGAATAATTATTTTTGCAAGTTTTTCACAGTTGTTTTTAGTTTTTAAATAATATTAACTATAGTTTTATTTAGTAAGATTAATTTTCATTCATAATAATTCAAAGTTAACTATAAAGTGCAGATGGTATTAAATTGGTGATATAGCTGTACGTCCTCGAGTTTGCTGAGTAGGCATAAAGTAAGGACGTAATAAACATAACCACGAAAGAGCAGGATGAGCCTTGAGCCGCAAAACAAAATGCATTGTAAATATAAAAAAATATATAAACAATCAACATTTACATATTTTAAATTATCACTATAGGATAGTTTTGCAAGCTATAATTCACGCGGTGTTCGTTGGGATTTTATTTATTTATTACAGACAATTTGTTTTCAGAACTCCACTCCATCCCACCTATTTCATTTTGAGCAATGCTTGGTCAATGGTTTATCATGAAAGATTATAAACTAATTAATTTATTTTGTTTTATTAACATTTTGTTAGAATAATAAAATTCTACTTGTTTCACGACACATTTTGATTTTCTTGGCAAGTTACTTTTTCGTTCAAACTCACAACACAACACAATTTCTGATTTTTAATTAAATTTTGTTTCAAAAGCTAATTATTAACTCACCGTCCAAAACGATCAACATTGTTTTTCTTCCCATGATCACACATAGTCATACCTTAGACCAGCGGTTTCCAAACTTTCTGATACTGCAACCCACATAAGAAAAAAATAAAAAATTGGCGGACCCCTTATTAGATAAAACAATAAAATAATATAAGCACATTTTCAAGTTGAGACCCAAAATTGAATTAAAGTTTTACTATCAAATTCCTGTTGCAATGAAGTATCGCAAGATATTTTAATCATTTGTTTTTTTTCGAAAATTGTCAATTCAAATGCATCAAGCTGGTTATTCCAAAATGGATTCTGGATCCATGCAAACTTTGTAAAATCAATATCGTCGAAATAATGTGAAAATGTTTTAGTAAACTTTGCAAATAGTCTATAAAAACATTCTTGTTTGCTGTAATATTGTTTCTGGTACCGGCATCATTTAAAATTGGAAACATGTCATAATATATATCCTTTTCTAATTTGGATATCCATAGCTCCAATTTTTTAATGAATGCCGTGACTTTGTCTTTTTGAATCGGATCATGCAGTTGTGGACCTGGCATTGATTTATTTAAATCGCTTAATTTAAGAATAAGGTTATGGACCCCCCTGTGGGTCGCGACCCACAGTTTGGAAACCGCTGCCTTAGACAATCAAATTAGATTTTCCATTTGAACAAAAATGAAAACAAAACAAACTTCTGATAATTCCAATGTCATCGTTGTATCTGTGATTTTTCGATAAACTACGTATACTCAAAAAAAAACAAAATATTTTTGATTGTATGCGGCTATTTACAGAAAATGAAATCGCAGTTAAATTTTTACGTTTACATAGGATGAAATATCTGTTTTAGGTTGTCTCAGGTCATACTAACTATCCCTATTCAGTATTTGCACAATTACAACAAAAATAGTACACGGCAGGAAATTTCTCCAGTACAGTGGCCCTATTCTGGCAATTCCCCGGGAATAGGGAACTGGGGAAAGAATTTACATATAAATTCTATTTAAATAATTTTTTTCTGGCATACTAAGGTAAAAAGTTAGTGGCATTTTTTTGAAAACAAAATAAAATTGGGAATAATTTTTCCTCGGTATGGAAAAATGATTCCCAATTTACAAATATTTACATCAAACTTTTTTTCTTAGTAGGCCAGAAAAAACTGATTTATAGATAAAAACTATGTAAAATCCTTCCCCAGTTCCCTATTCCCGAGGAATTACCAGAATAGTGCTACAGCTGAGGTTCTAATTTTAGTACACAAGATATGTAAACCTATTGGGCTGCGCTGTATCTATATGGAAGCTTAAAATTCAATTTTAAAAAATCTAGTTTTCATTGAAATTTTAGAAATTGTGGTGCAAACAAAAACTTTGACAGTCAATTATATAAAAATCATTGAGAAATATGATTGCGTCAACAATAATATCCTATTGGGCAGTTTCTCAACTGTCTAAAGAGTAAATTAACAAAGAATGCTTTAATTACAAAATCAAAATAGAAAAGTATTTAGTTTTATTATTTTGCTCAAATACAGGATCTAACTCAAAAATCGTATCTGCTCTCGTGATAAAAGTCTGGCGCCATTAAAACACTCACCCTATATTTCATCACATTATATCGCTAGAATAAAGAACCGCAAAATTGATGATTGTCGTTTTTGAAGCGATCAAAACGATGTTTACGAGTTACAAGTATAACTAGTTGGAATTTTTCAATTATGTAAATAAGAAAGCGGTTCACATGAGTTTAATGATTCAACATGCAAAACGACGCAGTTTAATAATAAAAAATGAGTTTAACCCTAAGACTCCCGATACACACTAAGTTGAAACAAGCATAAGGTTTTAAAATAAAGTGTGTGCGTGAAACAAGTCGATTTTTTCACTCAATTAATAATGATTTTTTCGAATTTTAATAATTTTTCATTAACATTTCAAGATACTACATGTTTATTTTCAAGGTACCACAAAGCTATTAGTAATTATAATTGACGTTATTATAATGTAGTCGTAGAACGTGGCGAAATGCAATGCTTAGAAAAATATTTAATTTGCTTATAATTTTTAATGGTTTTATTTAAATGTATCACACTTTTAGTTTCAGATTTTAAATTAATACGTGATCTAATACTAAAATTCGTCTGTTATCGACGATCTGGGCGGTCAATTTACTTCACGATGTGAACATCGCACGTTACCTTAGAGCTTTTGTACTGTTAAACTTACCGGACTGGGAGGTCCACCAGAGGCTGGATTCAAAGCAAATTTTCGTCGTCGATTATGATCGGTGATGTTAATAAACAGAACTAAGACCCTCTGTTGGAGTGCAGAATTCAGCGCCGACCCAACGTCCAGGTCAGTGTATAGGATGACACGGAGCTTGCAATGTGCAGGTGGTATACTGTAATTGTGTTATGTGTGCGGGAATGAAAAGAGGGGTCAATTAAATCCACTAGACAATTGCAGTCCTTCAAAGCACATTAAATCCAGTAAACAATTAATACTTTCTTGAAAACAAATAAAAAAAACACTTAACGATGAAAAAGTTAATTATGATTTTTGAGGAGTACACAATTAATTGTAATACGAGATGTAATTTAAAATTTACTACATATGAGCTGGAACTATTTTTAAACTAAGGTGACCAGACGTGCTCCTTTTAGAGACAACTCCTGAATTATTTAGTACTCATTTTGCATTTCTTTTGAAATTTTTACACTACCTTCATAACATATATTTTTCAATAAATCTTACTTCGCTTTATGCACGATTTACATGTTCCAATTTTTTTTCCCAAAAAGTTATTAGTAAAAAAGAGTCAGCCGTATTTGCTCAAATTATAAAGAAAAAATCCAATTTTATTTTACTGGAATTTGTTTCGTGCTCCTCTCGCAAACGCAAATCGTAATATACTGAACCCTTCATATTTTACTGGAAAAAAAAATTGGAACATGTAAATCGTGCATTAGTTTTTTTTTTGTTTCCACTCATTTTTGTTATAAACAAAGAAGATAAACGCAGTTATTTTATTGTAATGGCATCGTGAATAATACTGAGTTAGACAGCGAACTAACAGTTTAATTTAACGGACTCGCTCCTCCGAGAGACAAACAGAATGATTATAACAATGTACTTTTTCCTTTTAAATCGCTTCAAATTTGTTTTGTTTTGTATATTTAGCTTGATATGTATAGACTGCATGAAGTATATAGAGAATTTACTTGAAAAATTATAATTTATATAAAATATTATTTTAATAACATAATTCATTGAAAATTTATTACAGAAATTAGCAGTTGCAAGCACGAACAGGCGCTTTTATTTATTTACGATTTTTGAAAATAATAAAAAAAAAATCAAATTCTTAAAAAAAAAAAATTTTCCTATTGAATTGCATATTGTGTCCGACGAACACTTCTGGGAGCTTGAGGGTTACAATAAAAATGTGAATTCGAAAACGCATCGTTTTCTTAAAACATTAACTATATAAAGATCGAGTTGACTAAATAATTTTCAGTTTAAAATCTACATCAGACGAAGCAAGTTAAGAGAAAAACGGTTATAGCAGTAAAAACGCAAATATGGCAATACATTTTGAAAAATGTGGCTCATCGGTTATGATTGCACCACCTAAAAATAAATCTACTTCCAGTGGACAAATACATGCAGGCAATTCAGGCAAATCGAGCAAAGGCACAATTATTAAAACTATGGTGTACACAAAAACTATGATAGTAATGACAACGAAGATTTCTAAAGGAGCAACCGATTGAAGGAATTTAACTGTTTTTCTGTAATTTATTTTTGTAAATATAAAATTTTATTATTTAATTAAACAATTTTGTATAATTTCCATGGAATAAATGTTATTAATGTTTTCTATTCATTAAATAGTTGTAAATAAGTTATCATTTACGAAAACGATGCGTTTTATTTGTATAAAATAAACCCATACTGAAATACGTGATTGTAAAGCAATTTCCAAAAACGTGTATCATGCAGCTACCGCATAATAAAAACGGTACCTTTCTCCACCATCTCTTTGGCTTAGTATCTTGCTTTATTCATATTACATTATAAATTTAAATAAAAATTTTCGTATTTTAGTTTAGTTGGTATCACAAAAGCAAATAATCAATATTTACGCTATACTTTTATTGGAAAGGTTGCATCTATAGGTACCATACATACTCGTACATTTAAGATAAGTGGGGAAAATCGATTTCATCAATTTCAAGAGCAAGATTCAATTGTCCACATATTTTTCGCCTGCTAGGAAAAATATGCCGATTTATAGAATTAACAGAACAATTTTCATGTCCACCCACACCTATTCATTCTCCCCGTACATATATAAATCGTAATAAAAAAAATTGTATATATTTTTTCCAATTTCCACAATGAAGAAGTACCATAATATGGAGTAGCAGGAAAATTAAATAAAAAAAAACAGTGGGATCATCCCCTATAACCGTCGAATATAACTCCAAGCATTTGGGAAATATTTTCCTATTTTATCCCAAATTAAATATATTGTTTGTCTGTGTCCATTTAGTTCACACATAAACGTTAACGATTAACACAACAACAATATAATCGAAGGATAATAGTCAAATACGATTTTATACCGAATATTTGATGAATGATAATGACACTTAACATTTTACAAGTGTATTACATTCTACAAGAGTGTTCAGAAACCGGGGGTACAATTCTTGATTCAACTTCAATTGAGGTGTTTTAATTTATTTTTAAGGATAGTTTATTTGCAATTTTTTAATTTAAATTGAGTTATGCGGTTATTGTGTAACGATTAACATAAGAGACGTAAAGTATAATTGCATTACATAATATTCGTCCCTATTCTATGTTCATGTGCATAGCAAATTTGGGATTGTTTAAGTGATTTAGCATCACCACCAGAATAACATATTCCAACTGGGTTGATTTAATACGCTTTTGCAATTTGGCTGTTGAGCATTAAATATTTGCATTGACTACTTTTAATTTTCCACTTGCTGGTCATTTTACGATTAAATGAACCAAATAGCTTTATGAAGTGATCAAAAATGTTGTCTTACTAGTGAAATCGATTTGACATTGTTGAAATTGTATGTAAAAAAACACAATAAGGCTCATTTCGACTTTAATATTTCGTTAATTGTGTTAATTTAGCTTAAAAAATAATAATTTTTTAAAACAAAACTTTAGCTAAAATAATGTTACATTTAAAAATATAATAGCCATTCCTAACAGCAATAACATTAATGAAATTAATTATTATAGTTTCATCAAAAAATTATAACACATCGCTGCGATGTGATAATTTGGTTACATAAGTTCAACGTTAAGTTTCCACAGAAAAATTATTTTTCAAAGAAATTAGATACAAAATCAAATTAGTTGTTTGAAAGAAAGGAAACATTTTGTAATTCATATTAGTGTAGTTCACACTCTTCACTCTTACATCGCCTGTTTAGAACTAAAATATCAATAATTAATGCGGCTTAGTCACACCGGCTCATATACAACGTACAACGAAGGCGAAATCCCTATGGTCATTCGATGGGAGCTGGAAGATCTGTTTAGCTTGATATCAACGAAAGTGGTTGTCGTCTATGAAAAAGTTTGGGAGTGCCACGGTACACGATACATTATATCGTAACAATGAAACCGTTGCATCCTTATGATGTGGAACGTTTAACACACTGGCCATAATAAAGGTGCAGTGTTGTCGAGAAAATCCACACATTTTGAACTATTCTGAGAATAGTTGATGAAAGATTAATTGACGCACTTGAACTACAACATCGGATTAATGGAGCAGCATGATGGCGCTTCTCCGCTAGTTTATGAAAGAGAAAAAATGATCAAACAGGAGCATGGTTACGAATAATCGAATCGATCAATATTATTTAAAATGATGTGTATGGCGACGGATTAAAATAAACTATCAGGTCCTGACGATTGTATTATATGCTCTGCGGTGACAATTTCGAACTCTTATTATAGTATTTCAAATTAATAAAAAAAATTGTTATTTTATTCAGTTTTTTTCTGACACAGTAGCTTTTTTCGCACTCGAAACTTTGTTAGTGCATTTTTCAATAAATACTACTTTTATAAAAATTGATAAAAAACATTCGTTTATGAATGTACCACAAAAATCGCAAAGCGAAAATATGATCGCTTCAGGCGTAAATGTAAAGAATTTGGTTACTAGTAGAAATGAACGATCTCATTTTCGTTGACAAGCTATGTTTTCAACGCGTAGTATTTCATGTCGAACAAAATAGCGAAAATATTGTGTGTAAAGATGTCAGTATCCTCCCGATAGTTCCTCCAACAAACATTTAAACGCTTCCTTTGACACTCGAAATAACTAACTGAAACTAATATAATTTTCTATTTGCACTAAAAATGTAAACTATAGGTAAATGTTATTTTACTAACGTTGTTTCTGGGAGAGGAAAGAGCTCTAATTTTCCGATCAAATTCTTCTTCGACGGATTTTTCCAAAAAATAATAAAAATCTTTTATATTGATATAATTTAACCACACACACTACATACTTAACAAATAAATTACAAGTTCAGTGCATGATCGCGTTGCGTTTTTCGTGGTATGATTTCACTAGGCGAAGCGAAAATAAAAAAGCGAAAACCAACAAATGCTGGCGAAGTCGGTGGTAAGGCTCCAGTATTCTGGAAGTCAGTCAATTTTCTATATTACATTGTTTTACCCTTAGCGTCACTTAAACATGAACTAAATTTTTTGGAAAACACAACACCGTTTGCACAATCAACAATTAAAAATCATTTTGTTTGTCAATTTTGGTTAGAAATGATTTCCCGTGTTTCGATTGATCCTGCACTTTTGGGACACTTGTAGAGCGATTTTTGCATTGACACATTTTCTGATGGATTATTGTGGATTTTAAAGCAGTTTCCTTAACCTTTTAAATGTTTATGTCGAGTATACTCGTCAAAGCAAAAGGAAAATTTTTCGCATAATGTCGAGTATACTCGTCATGAAGATAAAAAACATTTAAGGATAAAAAATATTACATTTGTATTATTATTCAACGAATCAATTTTATTTTTTTTCCTGAAGAAGGTCAAATATGGATCATTTAAAAAATATACCTTTTAGAATTTCCGTTACTCTGGAAACTTCATTTATTTTAATTCGCAGTAGCTTGTATTGTCTTCGCTGAAAAATAATTAAGCAGGGAGAAAACGTTTTTCGAAACAAAATTAAACAGTTAAAGAGTTAACTTGCTTGACTGTTTGTTTATCCAAGGGGAAGAATAATCACTGCTGCCCATAAACGAGGAGCCCTCCCTCTAATAAATAGGAAAACTAAAATTCCTATTCTGAAAATCTGAATAGAAATTTTTGGTTTTCCTATTTATAGCAGTTTTGGCATTTAAAATCTCATACCTATTTCAGGTAGTGTATATAAACTCCTATTCAATTTTCACACAAGTTTGACGAGGTATTATTTAAATGAGTAATCTTAAGACTTAATTAATGATAAATTTGAGTTTGTTGCTAAAATTATTTAATAACTTAAAAAATGAAACGTACATATTATAAATCAATAAACAAGTTTAGCAGAAATATAGATTCTAAAAATTAAAATTTAAATAAATTCATTTTTGTTAATACATACGTAATAATAGAAAAATTAACTATAAAACATGATGATTAATGAAATATATTAAGCTTACAAAGGAGCCCAGTTTTTTGGAACAGTCTATCGAACAGTCTATCCAAAGTCTTATATTTTGCAAATACTTATGAGTTAAATATGTATCCATAACACTACAAAATTTCAGCTTAAATAAAGTCATAATTGCCTAAAATCTAACTTCAATTAAAAAGTTTTGCGCCACTTACCTTCCAAATTATTTTTTGGAAAAAAGCAAATTCATTTCAAAACCGTTTTCGCTGAATCCGTAATATTTTGGTTGCTTTTCAACATCTTATTTTTATATAGGGTGTCCCGGAAGTGGGGCATACAACAAAACAGCGTAATAGGAGGCTCGTTTTCAAGCAAAATAGAAAAACAAAGTTTTATCGAATTGTTGATGGTCCACAATTTGTTCCACTTTGAGCGTTTTTTGGTGAAATCGCATATGAACCCATCAAAAAATTAGTTTAAATGTTACAGTTTAGCTATTTATTTATCTTTCATTTTAATATGATCTTGAAGAGTGCACCTTTCCAATAAATTTTTTATCTTCTGTTATATTTGCTTCTGTCAATTAAAAACAATGCTTTTGAAAAGTGTTTTTGTTAACGAAAAATTGTAGTTGATTTTTTAGTGACGCTGGCGGAAAAACAAAGTACTACAGAAGATTGACATATTATCGGTAAAATATGAGACACCAATGTAGATTTTAAAATTGTATCTCACATCGGCGAATACAAGACAATTCCCAAACATCAGCAACAACATTAAACAACCGTTGCTTAGATTAATACAAATTTGGGTGACCGCATGGTGGGAACAGCATAAAAGTAATTGTAAAGCTGAAAGAAAAACCGAAATCATGTCCTGCCATGCCAGTTTGCGTTCTGGAACCTGGCTAGAAATTCAAATTACCAAAAATTCACTAATCCGAAATTAAAATTGATTAAGTGATTTTAGAAATAGGGTGGCCAAATCCCTCAGTGGGATGTAGCTCCTGCAAAATTAATAAAAGTAATAAAAATAAATCGGAATATTCAAAACAGATGGTTTTTAATAATTTTTTACAAAGTAAGGGGTGTTTTGGATTTTGGCTTTCATTTTCGCATCAAATAGTCACATTTACTTTTATTCCTAATTTTTCAAAATGTTATATTTTGTGTTATTTCTGGTCATGGTTAGGGTACTCTATTGTGCTGTACTCACAGTTAACACAGTTCACAGGAAGTGCAGTTACTCACAAGGATTAACTATTGGAATATTGTACGTAGTGTAACAGAAAAGACCTTACTAAAGTTGTGATATGATGTAAGGGTGTATGAAATTTCTACATGGTGACGGAACATTTTTTTAAATTTGACACGAAGATGGTCGCCATTTTGTAAATTTGTATGATGTTCAAAAACCTCTTCAAACAAAATTGTGTATAATAAATAAATAAAATGTTTATTAAAAAATGGACTTTACAAAATTTAGAGTGTACAATAGCTACTTTGCCGCCCCGGTCGGTGGCAAATCCCTTGATGGGATATAGTGCCAGAGAGAGAGAGAGAGAGAGACAGAGAGAGCGAAATAGCTGCATTGTCAAAAATAAAACAAAATGATTAAAATATCCGTAAACTAATTTAGTAACCCGTATTAAACAAAATTTCGTGTATAAAAAAAACATTTTGTCATTCTCATTATAGTAGGCCGATAAATACTCAACCGCTTAAAAGTAAAATATGTAAAAATATAAATAAACCATATGACTTGTATGCAAAAATGCATTTCATTGATGATGTTTGTAGTAACAACGCCTGAGATGTAGCCAGCTAGGACATGATACTCCAATAGGGAACGCTTTCTCAATTACAGAGTCTTTGAAGAATTATATCGAATGTACAGCGAAGATGAAGTCCGTGGTAATCCGAGGAAACCAGGAAGATTTCGGCAACTTAATATATAGGCGACGTAATTTTTTAATAACCGCTTATGTAGCGACGAAACACGCTTTATAAAGGAAATATTCAATATTCATAGTTTGCATTTTATTGGGCGTAGTTTCCAACACTTATTTAGAGTGAACATGTGGGCTGCAATAGTGAATGGAAAATTAATTGGCCCATTTGAAAGACCATGTCGAAATGGTTCGGTCAACAAGGAAGTCTTATTGAAAAAGTATACTCTTTAAAATCGTAATAAAACAGAAAGATAAAGAAACGAATTCTTAGTTTTTTTAAACTAATTTTTTGTTGGGTGTGCGATTTCACCAAAAACAATACAATTGGAGTAACTTTTAATCCATCAATAACATGGTTTTACAATTCAGAATAGAATTTGAAACGTTTGACTCTTTTTTGTGACTGATATAAACGCGTTGTCGCAGAGTAGACTAACGACAAAAATTTAAATAATTTGTATACGGCTATATGATCGATTTAAGTTAACATCTACGCATTGCATAGCTCCATGCCGGCCTATAGTACTGGACATTGAAAATGGGTCGGCCCATGAGTTTTGCACGCCGAAAGGGGGTCGTAGTTTTTTCTTTTAATCACAGATCGTAATTTGTTGATGAACATTATTTTTTGCATCCTACCTCTATCGCAATTCAAACGTGGTACCTCCCGATCCAAATTCCAAAACTTTAACCACTATGCCATTTGCTCGGTGAAAAAGCAATTAAAATCAAAAAGATTTTAAATTAAATTTCAAACAAAATTGATTCAAATCAGTCTTAAATTGTATCGAAACTGATGATTTCTGATAACAGAGAATTTGCTTCATCAAACTTAGGCTTCTCTGCAGTACTGGCGAATAATTTTTTCTGATCAAACTTTATACTTTATCTATTTGGAGATCCCTGCGTAATATAGTGTGCCACTTTCAATGGGAGCATCTTAAGTTTTGCTATGCTTTTAAAAAGTTTAGCATTTACACAACACGACAATGAATTAAAAGATTTAAATAAATTTAAAAGTCAAATGTTCACCCAACCCAGGATTTACCTTGTTGCGGGGAAAATATGTAAAAGAGTTTTGCCGAAAGTTCGGTTAATTATATTTTTTCCTTTAGAAATCAAATGTAGTTTATTCGAGATCTACGACAACTTTGGCCACATATTATATTTGCCCCTACATTTTTCGTTCCGAGTTGCGTAATATGGTGGACCAAGGAGTTGGGAACATATCGGAGTGTGTGTAGGAGAGCTTTTAATAAAGCTAAGAACACAAGGGAGTTTCGGGATTGGGACTCCTATAAGGAAGTCCTCAGAAAGTACAAAAAAGAGTTGAGGAAGGCACAAAGGGGGTCTTGGAGACTCTTCTGTTGTAGAATGGAAGAGGTCTCTGAGCTCCTCATCGAGACCCATTTTCCGGGAAGCTTTGAAGACTCGACAGAGCCTAGAGCTAATCGAGTAACACCTTCAATAGAGATGGAGGGCATCGCGGATAAGGAGCGAATCCGTTGGGCGCTGAACGGGTTTAAACCTTATAAATCGGCGGGCCCGGATCGGATTATACCAGCAGAGATCCAGAGAAACTCAGCAGTCATCCTCCCTTGGCTGGAAGGTATCTTCATGGGTTGTCTGAAACTGGTATATATTCCTAAAAAATGGACGGAGGTCAGAGTGGTGTTTATCCCGAAATCGGGAAAAACCTCACATGTCTATCCAAAGGATCTGAGACCTATAACTCTATCATCCTTTCTGTTGAAAACCTTGGAAAGGTTGGTAGATATAGGTATCGATCAAAAATTGAGCCCAGGAGTTGGGCAATGTCGCAGCATGCGTACTGTAAGGTAAAGTCGGTGGACACAGCTCTGCACGTTCTAGTACGCATGATTGAGAAGTCAATTTACTCGCAAGAGTTCTGTATGGTAGCATTTCTCGACATTGAGGGTGCCTTTAATAATGTTAAAACGGAGGCGATCATGGAAGGATTGCTATTTTTGAACGTGGACTACCCCATATGTAGGTTGATAAATCAGATGCTGGTAAGCAGGATTATTACCTCGAAACTGGGGGAGGCCACCATTAGAAGGTGGGTGGTTAGAGGAACCCCACAAGGAGGTGTAATGTCCCCCTTTCTTTGTAGTGTTGTGATGAATGGATTGCTCTTGGAACTGGAGGGAGAGGGGATAGGGGTTGTAGCGTATGCGGATGATGTAGCGATAGCTGTCTCAGGCAAATATCTGGATACGATTAGGGATGTTATGCAGAATACACTCCTAATCGTTACGAAATGGGCCAGCAAATGTGGATTAGGGATTAACCCCTCCAACACAGAGCTGATACTATTTACTAAGAAATATAAAATTCCGGTAGTTAGTCCTCCTACCGTGAAAGGCACTAGACTGGCTTTTGCTGACAGAGCGAGATTCCTGGGCATAATCTTGGACAGTAAGCTAAGCTGGAAGCCTAACATTGTAGAAAGGGTGAATAAGGCTAATGTAGCAATTTACTCGTGAAAGAACGCCATAGGGAAGAGATGGGGTCTAAAACCAGAGCTGGTACACTGGCTCTATACCGCTGTGGTAAGACCTGTGTTGATGTACGGGGTGGGTGTGTGGTGGCCAGCTCTGGAGAAGATAACATATAGGAAGATGTTGTAGAAGGTGCAAAGAACGGCCTGCATGATTATAAGCGGGGTGCTTAGGTCAACACCTACACGCGCTTTAGAGGTTATGTTCCACCTTATTCCAATCGAATTTTTTGGTAAGCAGATGGCAGCCAATGTGGCTACAAGGCTCTCGGCTGTCTCTCAGTGGAAGTGTCTTCAGGCGGGACACTCAACGATAGTTAGATCGCTAAGGGAAGAACTGGCGAATCTAGATTATATTAAACCAACGTTGTGCTTCGATAAAGTTTTCCGGACCATCTGTCCTTCGAGAGAATCCTGGAGGAACGAATCAATACTGGAAAACAAGGCACTGCAATTTTTCACGGACAGTTCTAAGCTAGACGGCAAAGTAGGAGCCGGAGTCTTCTATGAGAAGCTTAATGTTAATATTTCCGTTCGTCTCCCTGACTACTGCAGCGTGTACCAGGCTGAAGTGGTGGCGATAGGCGAAGTCGGGACATGGTTGAAGCATAACGTGGTATCCGTTAGGAATATCGCGATTTATGTGGACAGCCAGGCGGCGGTCAGATCACTAGAGGCGGTTTCTCTGAAGTCACGGGTGGCGCTGGATTGCCGATCATCTCTTAAGGAGATGAGCGAGTATTTCAGTATCCAGATAATCTGGGTCCCTGGTCACTCGGACATCACGGGAAACTGCAGGGCGGACGAACTAGCTAGGTACGGTACGACTCTCCAGATGCAACCGGAAAGGGCAGGTCTGGGGAGGCCTATAGCAGCGCTTAGATCGGCGCTCAGTAAAAAAGCAATCGCCTTGACAAATGAGAGGTGGACCAACACCCTCACGTGCAGAGTAGCAAAACAGGTTTGGCCAAAACTGGACTTGCGGCGCTCCAAAGCACTAGTATCCCTGGGAAAACGAGAGTTAGGATTGGTCGTAGGGATACTGACAGGACACTACCTTTTTGGGGAACATGCAAGAAGGCTGGGTCTACAGACGAATGACTTCTGTAGAAGTTGTTTAGACGAAGAGGAGGAAGAGACGTTAGATCACTTCCTATGCTCGTGTCCGGCACTATCATACAGAAGACATAAGTATTTAGGTGTGTACGGTATGGACAGCCTTTCGGAACTCGCGGGCTGTGGAATACGAGATATTTTACGCTACATAAGTAGCTCTGGTTGGTTTCAGCAGGAGTAAAGGGAAGATAGGATCCTGTGGTATCACAATGGGCCAATACTGGCCTAAGTGTGCGATAGCAGCCACTCTAACCTAACCTAACCTAACCTAATATGCAAGTTTACAAAACCAATAGAGATAAAATTATAAAGGTAAGAATGTGAGGACATACGAATATAAATTTATTTTTTACTAAATTTTATTTATTTTGCTTACACATTTTGTTCACGTTTCTATACTAGTCATGCGTTGTTGATACAGGCATTATTAATGCATTTTGTGTTTACGCGAGATTTCTTTATTATTAAAAACATTTCCATGAAAATTAGGACATGAATGCACTAATTGGCTTCAAATTATTTACTTTCAATACATGCATACTGCTATGTGTTTTGTTTTTATTCCATAAACAAACAACACTACACTATGTTGATTTTGTTTCCATTCATAAGCAAAACTAAACAAGAGATCAAAAGTATACATAGCTATTAACCACCACTATACTAGGAAAATAATATAGTATGATTGTACATGTGCGTATTTTAAATTTTAGGTTAGCTTCAAAATTAAAATTTATTTTAGTAAAGGACCCTCTTAAGGCCAACCTGAAAAAGTTGAAATCAAACAATAATTGACGATTAGAGCATCCCGGATTCCACGTAGCTGATTTTTTTTTTTGAACTATGATAACTACCAATTTTGACATTTATGACACATGCATAAGTAAAATAACAATCAGCGACATTCGCGACAATTTATTCGTTTTACTGTGCTAGCTTTGCTTAGTTTAATTTTGTTTAATTACATATATTATAAATTAAAAGTGATACAGCTTTTATATAATTAGTGAATTTGAGGCATATATAAAACACAAGAATCTATGTATATCCTTGATTTTGTCGTCGTATATCGATCACACATGTCATTTCTTGTAGTTAAGTTAGTTTGGATCTAATTCACAAGCGGAAGCATGTGAAATTATCCCAGGTTTTCATCCCAGGATTTTTTTTATTATTACTTACACGCAACTATTATATTCCATCCCAGTTTTTTCATTTTATACCTCTATAAGACGATTTAAATTATAAACACAACAACAAAATATCCCATCCCAGTTTTCTCGTTTATTTGTTGTTCATGTAAAACAAATACTTGAAAATAATGTATTGTGTTTTGGCAATAGTAATTCTGTAAATTTTAAGTTCGAAATAGTAATATGCCATATTATAAGAATAAAATATTAAAGGGTAACTTATAATGAACTCCCCAGTGCCAGCCGTATGTTATAATTGGCACAATCTTCCAGCTTCGACATGGCCCCATATAAATTTATATGAAAATCGTCTATAACTTCCAAAACCTCCCTGGGCTGGAAACAGCGAATGATGTTTTGAGATGGTACGTAATTAAGTAATTGCTGACCAAGTGGCCAGCACCAGCCGTATGTTCAAATTTGAAAAAATTGCCAAGTTCCAAAATCTTAGGTTAAGTTAAATAAAAATTTGTTTCTCTTAAGAAGTTCCTAGGCCTGAAATGGTTCTTTATGTTTTAAGTTGGTAATGATAAGGGCAAACTATGGTGAGCTCCCCAGTGTCAGCCGTATGTTATAATTGGCACAATCTTCCAGCTTCGATATGGCCCCATACAAATTTATATGAAAATCGTCTATAACTTCCAAAACCTTCCTGGGCCGGAAACAGCGAATGATGTTTTGAGATGGTACGTAATTAAGTAATTGCTGGCCAAGTGGCCAGCACCAGCCGTATGTTCAAATTTGAGAAAATAGCCAAGTTCCAAAATCTTAGGTTAAGTTAAATAAAAATTTGTTTCTCTTAAGAAGTTCCTAGGCCTGAAATGGTTCTTTATGTTTTAAGTTGGTAATGATAAGGGCAAACTATGGTGAGCTCCCCAGTGCCAGCCGTATGTTAGGATTGGCACAATCTTCCAGCTTCCATATGGCCCCATATAAATTTATATGAAAATCGTCTATAAATTCCAAAACCTTCCTGTAATAAAACACAAAAAACTATTTCAGGCCTAGCAAGTTCTTAAGAGATACAAATTTTTATTTAACTTAACCTAAGATTTTGGAACTTGGCCATTTTCTCAAATTTGAGCATACGGCTGGTGCTGGCCACTTGGTCAGCAATTACTTTATTACGTACCATCTCAAAACATCGTTTGCTGTTTCCGGCTCAGGAAGGTTTTGGAAGTTATAGACGATTTTCATATAAATTTATATGGGGCCATATCGAAGCTGGAAGATTGTGCCAATCCTAACATACGGCTGGCACTGGGGAGTTCATTATAAGTTACCCTTTAATATTTTAATCTTATAATATGGCATATTACTATTTCGAACTTAAAATATACAGAATTACTATTGCCAAAACACAATACATTATTTCCAAGGATTTGTTTTACATGAACAACAAATAAACGAGAAAATTGGGATGAGATATTTTGTTGTTGTGTTTATAATTTAAATCGTCTTATAGAGGTATAAAATGAAAAAACTGGGATGGAATATAATAGTTGCGTGTAAGTAATAATAAAAAAAAATCCTGGGATGAAAACCTGGGATAACTTCACATGCTTACAAGCGGCGCTTTTCGAACTTTTACAATCGTCAATACAAAACTTTTTCTCTTGACTTTTGTATAGTGTGTGACTCGCTTTATCATTAATCTCAAAAATTTGGCTATATTGTGAATGATACAATGGTTTTAAATAATTTAAATTATTTATTTCGATCCACGCTGTTGTATGACCACTATTAAAGCATGCACGTCCTGCGACCTCAAACTGCCGTCCTCCTTCGCACATTTTCCGTGACAGCCACCCCAAATATTTCCATTATGTTATGTAAAATATCAACATTTTGTTGAAATACCCAGTTAACAAACCTGCCGTTGTGAATTGGTGCATTATTTTTCAGCAAGGACCATTTAAGATGACCAACCATTTTTTTAATTTGTAGCAAAATTTTTGGATCATATTTTTACATCCCCCTCTATTAAGAGTAACCTAGTTGGCGCGACAAAATTTCTTCACCCTTCCTCAAATCATTGTAGTAAAATCATGTATATTAAATTTCTTCTCGTCTAAAGCATTATTCTTTTCCACTCATTCATTTTCACATTGCATTAATTCACGAGCAACGTTTTTCCTTTTCTTTGTGTTTTTGTCTAACTTTTAGGCGTTCTATATCTTTTTCTATTCAGGAGAATTATTCGCACGTTCAAATTGATGGCCTTAACTCCACTTTGTGCCTCAATTTTAGCAATATAAAACGTTGAATTTGATGCATTTCGTAATATGAGTCATCTGCTGTAGCCAGCAGGGTCAAAGATGTAGTTGTTTGTGATCTTGCTATATTCTTCAGGCGTTAACTGTTTTTCTTTGATCATTTTTACCTTTGTTTTTAAGATTATTACTTTGAAAATATTGCAATTTTATTTAAAAGAAAATGATCAACGAAAAATAATATTAGTATTAAATTTCTACGCAAAAACCATGTTTTTTAAAAATACAAAATCATGACCTAACGGTACTTGACTTCAAAATAAAATTGTCGGCCGAATACAATTGGATGTGAACTAGTTTGTAAAGAGTCCGATTTGGCAATAAAAACAGAAATATAAATCAAACACACTTGTCCTTAGCTGGTAAACAGGAGTGTATATCATTTTGTTGGACAGTCCGCCGGGATCGAGTATTTCTATTTGAATAAGTGTGATATCTACATATTAGAATAAATTTATTATAAGTATATTCATAGATGCGTATAACTTTATAATATATTCGAAAATATTCGATTGACTGAATTAAGACATCAAAAAATACAAAAAATGAATAAATGAAAACCCCCGACTGTGCGCAGCGTTTAAATAAAACAATAAAACCTTTTTACGTATTTAAAATTTAAATACATTGAAATTTCGTCGATCTTATAAAATGATCAATCATAAAACTTATGATCATAACACATATAATAACATACGTGTATATTATGTGATATTGAGATGGCGCGATCTTTTCTACACATTATCATAAAAGTCCAAAAGGCACAAGAGAAGATTAATCGATTTTATAAATTTTGTTGATCGCAATAATTTTTGTATTGTTGTTTTTGTGTTATGTGCGCGCGATCATGTGTGATCTTTTAAGAAACAGTTCATTAATCATTAGATCTCCGCACCAACCAAAAATATTATTTCTATGAGCATTCACAAAATGATTTGTTTTAATTATAATTTAATTTTAATTCGATTCATTAATTTAATTTTTTTGTATGAGGTGATCATTAATATGATCATTAGATAACAATTGACCACACATGGAATTTTTATGGTGAATTAGTTTGTGTGTGTATGATGATGAAGTCGATACCAAAAAGATGGTAAATTTTTAAGTTTGCTACAATCATCGATTGAATATAAATCATGATCAATAAGAATTAACCCTTTTCGTAAATATTGTTTTCGATATACATACGTATATGGTTAATGATGGTAGCCCTTGTTAGTAAAATGAATACAAACGAGACTCGTTTTAAAGAATGAATATATAAATTTCACACCTAAATAAACATGGACCATTTGAACGTGACTATATTAGCCACTATCATAATTTGAAGTGGTTATTGTTATGTGATTTTTATATGTATGCATATGGATAACATTTAGTTGAAACAAGTTTATTTTATTGTGTCACCAGAGATCAAGCTCATTAAAAAACTCCAGATGTGTCTTATGCAGGATGTTAATACTGTCTGCAAAATCTTAGTTCTTGGAATTTTTTATTATCAAATCCTCAGTTCTATATTTGGGCAGGTTTTATTTACCTGAAATTTAATCCTAATTCTTTATTTACATAAAACAATCCTTTTTTATCAACTGGCCCCCGCCGTCTTTCCATTTTATTATAATACCATAATAAGGATGATGTTATATTATTTCCATAAATTAAAAGATCAAGTGATCGTAATATAATTAATAATAAGTGATAATCAAGTATTTTAAATACAAATAGTTTTGCACAAATAAACGGAAATTCATATAGCCTCTTTGTTATGCGAGAACAACACTGCACAGTTATAAGAACAACACAACTTGTGTAATCTTATAATTAAGAAATTTGGTTTTGTGTTGTTCTATAATTTAAATTGAACTTATTTTTTTCTAAAACAATTGAATTCAATTTTTTTGTAATACCTACATTAAAATTTAACATGACATATTTTAGTGACAGCTCTACATTTTAGTATTTTGCGAACTGTGGAATTTTTGTGCATGGGTTTTGTTTGTAAGAAATTATAAAAAAACACGAAATTAATATGGTAATAATAACCCTATTATAGTTTGAGTATATATAGAGGAATTATACAGTTTATTCGGATGTGTCGTATTACGGCAGGGTTTAGTTATATGTGTAAGTTATGAGTATGAAAAAGGCAGTGTCAGGTCGAATATGTTTCATTCATTAATTTTGTGTCCAATAGAAGCAGGGCTTCTATCTCGTTTCTTATGACGTACTCATAAGCTAATATCCGAACAGATTCATTATCTAGGCAGGAACGCTGTGTTGTGTCACCTCAAACTGTTAATGTAATCTTCTATTTATTTTTGTAATGACTTAGGTTGAGAAGATTTTGAGTAGATGCTTACGGCAAACCTCACAACCACCGACTATAATTTTAATAACGAGAAAGGTTTTACATATCTCGGATCAATTACACATCAAATACACAAATGCTATCCATGCGGATAAGACAGTTCACATAGCAATCGTGAACATCGAATCTTCTATGCACACTCAAGGTTGTTGTGATCAAAACATTTGTTGAAGTGGATTAAAATCGCACTATACAGTGCATTTATAAAATCTTTGATAACTTTTGAATGCGAGCATTGGATATTGACCACCAAGATGTGCAGGGTTTCTACCATTCTTTCAGTTCATTCGATTTATTTACGTGCGAAATTATTACGTTCTCCTTCAAGAAACAGTCGGCATATGATGCGGTGGAAGACCTAGATTATCTAGGCGCGATGGTGTACAATAAGTATAATAATAAACGAATAATAGAATGTCGAAAACTGAAAGGTAGTGAGCGATGCATTGGTGTCTACAATACAGACAGCAACATTCCTTAATGGGATCTGAAAAGAGAAACAGAACCACCATCCGTGTCGAGAACCGGATGTTATTTATAAAAAGTCTTCGATAGCTGATTCTCAACTATGAGCTTACTATCAAACATTCCAAAATATGTATTCTGAATGCATATCACTGACCGTTTGAAAATCTATAGATCTTGTGTACGGAAATGTGACTATTTTACGCAAAAATGATAACTTGACTGCGGTTACGTTGGCAAAAACCTTGCAGCCAGTGTTATGCGTGACATTTGTTACGACTCGTCCTATCCCCCGTTTTGTGTAGCGAATAGCTTTATGATATAAATTAAGGGCTATTATAAATTGTTACTGATCATTTCATCTTTAATGATCCAAATTCCTTTTGTGTAGTGTCATTGTCTTGCAACAGATTTTTCTTCACGATCCGCTCTTAAGTTAATAGATATAGGAAATCATCATCCAGCTAAGCCTACTTCCAAATTTAGATAAAGTACATACGTCTGATATTTGTATGTTCCATTGCTCGTTTACAGAATGGTGTACTGCTTGCATCGATAAAACAATATTAAAGTATAGATTAACGTGTACATCTACATTTTTTAGCTTCCAATTTTATAAAATAATATGTCAAGCAGAATCAAAATACTTAAAAACAAAATTCAAAATGAAAGATCGCAATTTTTTTTATAAAAAAACATTTAATACTTTTTAGAAATATTTTTTATTGGATGCTTATAATAATTGCAGTTAATAAATTAAACTTATTTATTTATATAACGTAAGAGTTATAGCTATTGACATCCTCGATTTTGATTCAGTTATTGACACCATCACGATATTTAGTATTTATCTCTTTCACGTTCTTCAACCAAGCTCATACTTAAATATCAATCTCTCTCTATCTCAATAATATCAAATTAGTGGTTAGTTACTTTAGTTTTTCATCAAACGGCGATGTGTAAACACCTGTGCTCAACAATAGAGAAACATTGTGTAAATTTAGTATATTTTAACAATGAATGTTGTAAAGGTAAAAATACTAATAAAATTGTCCAAAAATATAATTAATAAGTTATTATTATTGGTGTCAAAAACTGCGTAACTTAATTTAATGTAGTTTCAATTATTGACTATAGGCTGTCAATAAATGTTCTATGTTATAATTATTGACACAGAAGTGCCAATAACTACACCACTATTAGAACAGTTATTGTCGGGAGACCGTGAAGTATTCCAAGGATTTTTCCACGGCTATACGTATACAAATCTAATTGGAATTTCATTCAATCTAATTAAATTCTTATTGCATGTATAAGTATTAGTGTATTGTACACTGTTATGATTTTTAATTTACAAAATTTTTAATAAAAATGTAAATAAATCGAATAAGTTTTAATTCTAACATGTTAATATAGGAGTAAAGAATATGTTTTAATAGAAACAATATCATTAATTAAACATTTTTATTCACAAATATGTGAACATGTAAAATTGAGATAGCAACAAGAGACAGATGTAGCTATCACGAAACTTGTATTGAATAAGAAATATACGCACATTAAAATATTTTTTCCAATCTTCTGCATTTTTTTTTAATAAATTTATCAGATTTAAGTAAAATTAAAATAAAATTAATAGCTGAATAATAATGTCACTATAGTTTAAGCAAAATAATTTAATTTTTGTTATAAAAAATGCGATAAACTAAATTTGTTGTTATTTTTTGTCTCATTCATTTAAAGGAAGTAGTACTAAAACAAAGCAAAAACGACAATCATTTAACCAAAGTTACAAGCCGTCAAAAAAAAAGCGATGTTGCTTATTTCAGCCATTTCATGAAGAAGAAAATTAAATGAATGAGAAGAGGACAGCGAGGAGCACATTAATATAAGTGAGATACACAATTTTATATTGTTGAGAGGGAAAACTATATTTCCGGTCCACTAGACGACCTGGTCGGAAAAGAATTGGTGATAGCGAATACTGATGAGGGGCTTCTGGGTAGCAATATACAAACGGGTAAAGCTATTATGCAGCCACTTCACAACTTTCGCGATAATGTAACTCCAGCCAAATCTATTCCATTAGAGGATCCATTAGCCGTGCTGGACGGAAAAGAATTATTGAAGCCGAACACCGTTGAAGAGATTGCACATCGCGTTCTTGTAACAATCGCATTCCTACCAAGGTTCACTACGCTTTGTTTTCCTCCGCCTCTGCGCTATCGTTATTGGTCCGTTTTCTTCTCGGTAGTGGTGTGTGTTTGACTCGGTGATTCTGACAGTATAACATCGATAACGTCATCAGCTCGGTTATAATTAAGTTCGTGTTATCGTATGGTTGCTTCTCCTAGTTAACGATGCGTTAGATTAAATTTTGTTTATTTGGTTGAAAAAGAAATAACCTCATTCCAAATTGGTAACTCAACGTGGTACTTTGATATTACCAGAAATATTTATTTAAAGAATAAGTGGGTGACACAAAAGAATATTCAGCATAACAAACAAAACAACAAAAATATACAATAATCTATGTGCGAGTGTTGTATGTTAATTAACTGATACATTAATTAAATCTTTAATCTAAGCGGAAAAGTTAAATTTTCTTTTATATATATACTCGGAAAAAATACCCTGGTTAAAATAATCAAATTCTTTTTTGTTTTGTGATAGTCACGTCGCGGAAAAGTATTTACCAGTTCGGAAGGTCACCCACCACTAAGTCGTGTGATTTTTCCGCGCTTAAAAATTTTTTTGCTGAAAATCGTCGATCGAATAAACGGTGCAGCGGAAATTTACATTGTTTCGAGACGCGCATTCGAGAAATATCTAGTCCTTAACCGTCATATTAAGTAAAATCTACCCATACCGTTATATACCGCGATACCATTTACGCGGGTTTTTTGGAGCTTAAGATCAACAAGTATACTCGGACTTGGGCAAGCAACGATATTGCGTGAATTATTAAACTAGTGAAATATTTGTTGTGTAGTGATTCTTTACATAGAAATAACAGGGTAGCCGGTAAATTAAATTATAGTGAATCCGAATAGGTCTATTGGCAAATTTTCAAATATCTACGTTATTTAGATATATGTATATTAAAATATCCGTTATATATTATCTCCGAGACGCATGAATTGGATTGACTCAACATGTTAGCCAGTGACAAGGCCTTGTAACGGACAGCATGTAAGTAAGTACTTAATATTTTTTTCTATAATATAACCTACATATATTTCTACATGCATACGAGGGCAAATCAATATATTCGTAGCATCAATACCAAAGAATATTTAGAGAAATTTAATTTTTATTTTTCAACATAATCTCCTCCAACATTAATGCATTTATCACATCTTTCAAATAATTAATTTAAACCGTCGAAAAAAAAAGTTTTGTTTTGGTCTTCAAAATAACCTTCAGTAGCGGACATGACTTCATCATTATTTGAAAATTTTCGGCCCCTTAATGGTTTTTTTAAATTTGGAAACGTAAAAAATTACTAGGGGCCAAATCTGGACTATAGTGTGGGTGAGGGAATTGCGCGTTGTCGTGGAGAAGTAAAATTTTACTTCGAACTTTACCATGCCGTTTCTCCCGGATGGCAGCCTTCAATTTGTATAAAATTTCCGCATAATAGTTACCTGTGATAGTGGTCTTTTGTGGTATATAATCAATCAACAAAATTCCTTCTGGGTCCCAAAAAATTGTGGCCATAATCTTCCCAGCTGACTGTTGAGTCTTAAACTTCTTAGGGGGAGGTTCATTCCGGATCCAAATGATGAATCCATGCTTCATCACCCGTCACGATACTATTTATGAAATTATCAGGAACATTTTCTTTCATATTTAAAATGTTGCTTGAAGTTTCGACACGAATTTTGTCTGTTCCGGGGTTAGCAAACGGGGAACCCATCTTCCACTAACTTTTGAAAGATGAAGATGATCATGCAGAAGTGTGAATGTGGTACTAAAAGAAAGCCTGAGATTTCTCAATAATTCTGCAATATTTGCACGGCGGTGTAATCTGTAGTATAATCAAAAATAAATTTAGCGTTTTTTTCATCTTAACAAAAAAATTTAATTACCGCACGATATTCAATATTATTCATTTTCTATTTTTGTCTAAACGTAATATTTATAGTTTACTCTAATTTATCTTTGTCTTCTGGTGACAAGTTCCAACACAAGTTCCCAACAAAACTAGCTCTGAAAATGGATAGGAAAACTGTGAAACCGAGAGAAACTCACTTCTCGATCACATCGGAAGCCATAAACTTGCCAAAGGTTCAATGTGCTATTACTGCACACTAAAAAATTTTCGGATATTCTATAAATTTATTTATATTTTTGTTCAGATAATTTATACTTATATGAAATTCTATATAAAAATTATAAATATTGAACCTATATAATTCGTTTATATAATTCTGTAATATATTTTATACAAATTCATAGTATACAAACAATTTCTATACTTCCATTCGTATACTTTTTATAACCTGAAGTATAAAACTTCACTCTTTACACCTTGATTGGTATGAAATTAATATTTTTATCATATACAAATTTTGTTTTATACGATTAGTTTTATAAAATTAATACAAACACGAATATTTTTTGTTCAAAACGGGAGTTTTGTACTGTAGGATCGTTTGATTTTTTTTCAGTTACCAATAATGTCTTAATAAAGTACGCGAGCCATGTAAAATTTGCAGGGCAATATTTACAGTAAATTTTTAAATATTAAAATTATTGCTAAGCAACGTATTATGGCAAATTAGATTAGCTATATTGTAATGCTCTCTCTCTCTCTCTCTCTCTGGCACTATATCCCATCAAGGGATTTGGCCGCCTCATATGAGGTTTCATAATCATTTTTTCATTTCGGATAATGAGTGATTAATTCATTGATCCTAAACCAGCCGTGAAATTGTTTCCTTGTGTCACCATCGGGAATCGAACCCGGGACCTCCGGTCGCTGGAGCAAGCATGCTAACCACTTTGCCACCGGGGCGGCATTGTAATGCTGCTAGGTAAATATAAGCTGTGCAATTTGAATATATCAATGCAAACATTTTAAAAATGAAAAAAAAAAAAAAAAATTTCGTTAATAAATTACAAAGTGTTTTTAAAATGTTCAAATATTTTTCAAAATTTATTTTACGCTTGGTGTTTATTCTGCGGGGAGAATTTAACCAATGAAATCATTTATTCTATCCGACTTTGTATTTTGTTCTCCAAATTTTATTTAAATTAATTTTAATTTTGCGGCTTTTCCTCTGGATTTTGGCTTTTAGGATTTATTTAATTGATAAGTATCGCTCCTCTTATATAGTTTTCTGTTACTTTTATTATTTGGCTTCTTTTTATTTGTTTCTTTTTAGATTTTAACACGAAGTTCTGTGATCTTGGTTCTTCCTTTAAAGAACATAGTATTTATGTATATGAAATTTTGTATGCATGTAAGTATTGTTATTGAAGTGCGCCACGACTCGCGATGCCCACCGAGAGCATTTATTTGCCCTCGGTTCTCTTAAAATGTATGCTTCGGACTAGGTCCAACATGTTTAACGTGGTTAGTTTGAATGTTCAAAGCCTTACTTTGAATATTGACGAGCTTCGTCAAACTTTTAATGGGGTCCCAATTGATGTTATTTGTTTATCGGAAACATTTTTGACATCTAATATTTCTAATTCTGCGTTGGCCATTAGTGGCTTTAATTTGTTCAGACGGGATAGGGTTAGTCCACCGGTTAATTATGGTGGGGTATGCATATATGTTAACGAGCATATTAAATGTAGTGTTGTATCGGTACCCCCCTCAATTTCTCAAAGGCTCGTTTCTGACTTTGAGTTTCTTTTTTTAAATGTCTTCGTGAATAAGCGGAAATTTCTTTTAGGTGTAGTTTATAATCCTCCTAAAACGAACAAGAGGTCTTATGCTCGATTCAAGAAATCCCTTTTAGACATTGAGTGTCTTTTTAGTTATTTTTCCTGTCGGTATGATGAGGTTTTCATTTCGGGTGATTTTAATTTTGATATTTCTCAAGAGTCTTTATTTTCTCGTAGCTATTTGAATATCTTAAATAGCATTAACCTTTCGGTTTATAATACTGTAGAGCCTACTTACTCTTGCGCTACTGCAAGTGGTGGTTCTTTTTCGCTCATTGATCACGTCGTTGCTTCTGCTGATAATTCCATTTGTTTTTTCAATCAATTGTCTCTTGGTATTGGTTCTCACCATGATCTTCTTGTTTTTTCTGTTAATTATTACTCTCGACCTAGACCTAAAAGTTTCAGCTTTAGGGATTTTTCTAAAATTGATGAATCTCACCTTTCATCAACTTGTGGCTCTATTTGTTGGGATAATATTTTTTCTCTATCTACTTCTACTGACCAAATTGACTATTTTAATTCCTCTATTAACTATGTATTTTATAATTGCGTTCCTCTCACTACTATTTATTTTAGACCTAGATCCCCCCTTTGGATGACTCAAGAGATTTTGAGTGCTATTTCTGTTCGTTTTTCCAAATATCGTCTTTGGAAAATTAGCCCTAATTCTTTGTCTTATCTAGCTTATAAGGAATCTCGAAATAGAGTGGTAGGTTTAATTCGTATCGCTAAGCAAAATTTTTTCAAGGATAAGTTAGATCCCTCACTTCCCTCTAAGATATTTTGGCGCAACGTGCGCAACTTGGGTCTTGGTAGTTGCAAAGGGGCTGCTTCTGTAGATTTCAAAGCAAATGATTTTAACCTTTATCTAATTAACTCTAGTCACACTCATGATATTTCCATTATTGATTTAGTGTCCGTCGAACCCCTTAATTCTTTTTCGTTTACAAATATATCTACTGTTGATTTGCATTCTGCTATTTGGGAAGTTAAATCGCATTCCACTGGCTTAGATATGGTTAGTTTGAAATTAGTTAAGCGCATTTTTCCTATTGTATCAAGGTATTTGTTACATATTTTCAATTTTATTTTAACGACCTCTTCATATCCCGCTCAGTGGAAGATGAGTAAAATTATTCCTATTCCTAAAATTAGTAATCCTTCTGAGCTTTCCCATTTCCGCCCTATTAGCATTTTAAGTTCTCTGTCCAAGGCATTTGAATTGGTAGTAAAAAACCAAATTCAATCTCATATTGATAGCTTTAATTTGCTTAGCCTTTTTCAATCAGGTTTTAGAAGGTTTCACGGTACTACCACTGCTTTACTGAATGTTTGTGATGATATTCGTCGTAGTATGAGTAAAAGAGAAATGACTTGCCTTACTCTGTTAGATTTTTCTAAAGCGTTTGATTCGATTAATCATCAAATTTTGTTTAATAAGCTTATTTCAAACTTTAATTTTTCTCTCTCTGCGGCTAAATTGATTTTAGACTATATTTCGGGTCGCTTTCAGGCAGTCTTTTATGACAATTCCTTTTCTGACTTTTTACCTGTCTCTTCTGGCGTTCCTCAGGGGTCGGTTCTTGGCCCTTTACTATTCTCAATGTACATTAATGATATTGCATGTTCCATTCGTCATTCTTCTTTTCATATATTTGCTGATGATGTCCAAATATATAGGAGCAGTCGCTTAGATAATGATTCCATTCACTCTAATATTTCTTTAATTAACGATGATTTGGAAAGTATTTATAGTTGGTCATTATCTAACCGACTCGCTCTTAATGCTAGTAAATCCCAGTCTATTATAATCTATAAAAAATCTTTAAATACTTCCTCTTTTCCTGGAATTTTTCTCGGTGATTGTTTAATTCCATTCTCTAATACAGTTAGAAATTTAGGGTTAATTTTTAATAAAACTCTTACTTGGGGTGATCATTTAGTTAAGGTTAGTAAAAGGATTTTTGGAATGCTTAGTTGTTTATATAAGGTTGTAGGGCTCGCTGATAGTAGTTTTAAAAAGCGTATGTTCCTCTCGCATTTTCTTCCACATTTTCTTTATGGTGACGTTGTTTTGTTTGGAATGCTTCAGGATAATATGAATGTTCTCCAAAGATGTTTCAATGCTTGTACTCGTTTCATTTTTAGTATTAGGAAATATGATCACATTTCTCCTTTCTTAAATTTGACTCTTGGCTGTAGTTTGGTTAACTTCTATGAACTTCGTGTGTGTCTTTTTATTTTTAAGCTTCTCAGATCGAAGCAACCTCCCTATTTATTTAACAAGTTATTGTTCAGTAGGTCCCATTCTTCAAATTTACGTTTACTTCCCCCTATAAATCTGTGTAGGTCTTTAAATACATCCTTTTCTGTTAGGGGTATTTCTCTTTGGAATTCTATTCCACTAGAAATTAAGAGGTTAGCGTCGCCTAAATCTTTTAAAGCGGATTATTTAGCGTGGCGCGCTTGAATGATAATACATGTAGTACTATTTTTGTAATAATTTTTTTCATTTGTATTATTTTTGTATGTAGTATGTAAGTATTCACTTCTTGCAGTGTTCTCTGTAACAAATGAGCTTGAGCTCAATACGGAGGGTACTAGCATGGAATGGATTTGGTTTTTGAAAAAATCTGAGGTTTTTATGCCTAATGGAAGTATTTTTTTTTGTGGTTGTTGTTCCTCATTTATATTGCTTCCATATGTGCTTTTCCTTTACCAAAATTGTAATGTCAATGAACAAATAAATAAATAAATAAATAAATAAATAAATAAATAAAATTTCAAACAAAAATTGAATTTAAAGAATTTAAAGCAGTACACAAATTGCCACAAAAATGCCAGTTCGTCTAGTTTCCGGATTTGCTGTGAAAAATGGTAATTATTTCAAAATTAAATAAAATATAAATTATATTTATTTTTCCTTCATTTGCAGTTTTTTATTGTAACCTTACTTCGCATCGCGAGTTTTTTGGTTTAGTCATCGTTTCATCTGTAAATAATTTACGAAAATTGATAACGGATCATTAGTCGGCTTCAGTTCCTGAATTTAAGGGGTTCCATATGAAACGACTGAAATGTGTCGTGGATGTGCCAAAACAGGACGTCACGAAACAAAATATCACAAAACAGTACATGGTACACTCAAGTACATGGTAAGGAACAGGACCAATTAAAGCAGTACATCACAGAATAGTACATGATACACTAAAGTACATGGTACGGAAGAGTACATCGCAAAACAGTACGTATTGAAAGAGAATACCACAAAATAGTTAATAGTCAATTTTACGATTTTAATAACTTAATCTTGCAGGTTTTTAATTCCAAAAAATTGTTTAAGTTTTATTTATTGTTGCAAAATAGATCAAAAATTTAAATAATGTGTTGTTATGTGACATCCTGTTTCACGACGTCCTGCCTTATGACATCCTGTTTTGAAATGTGCCATAGTGAACGGCTTCGGAATTTAAGGTAGACTTGTTACCAAAACATCATCTTTTAACACACTATCCTAGTATAATATTGAAAATGGGTCCTGTAGCTTACTTGACATCTATCCGTTATGAGTCATTTGACCAATATTTTAAAAATTTAAATAAAAAGCTTAGCAATTTGCCAACAACAAAAGTTTTCAACTCTTATAAAAATTTAAATCTAGAAAGAAAAGTGGAAAATAGGAAAAATACTTTACTTAGTAAAGAATTTATTCAAGAAAATAATTTATCTGATAAATCGTTAAATATTTGTGGATTAATTATAATATGTTACACAAATACACACTATCGCCCTTGATTATTCTTTAGCACTATTCTGGTAAATCCCGGGGAATAGAAATTTAAAATTTTGTATCAGTTTTATTCCCTTTTCCCCAAAGTGTTTTTTGACTTTAAGGAAAAATATTTCTTGGGAAATAGTTATTTAGTTGTCACGTTTGACGAATTTTATAATACATTTAAGATACAAGCTATGGCACAGTCAATACTAAATAAATTATATTTGAAACATTTTAAATTAAACAGAAGTTATGATCGTGCCGTGTCACGAAAAACAAACAAAACATATATTATATTAAATAGTACCATATAAATTACTTTACAATTAATTTAATCGTAGATCTTGTACATTTTTGTAAGCAAATTTAAATAAACATAACACTTAAGATTATTACAAAATAATCTAAAATTGTTTTATTTATGTAAAAATATTACTTAAATTTCATCAGTATTGAAAACTGAGTTCAGTTCTAGCATATAGAATTTCCGAAATTTCTATACTAAAGCAACAATATTTTATACGATAACCAGGTTGATATTTTCTATAAATAATTTATATAAATTTAATACTAAATCCCTTATAAACAAAAATTAACATTTACTGGATAAACTTTATATTTTCACTATATACCAGTGACCTATCAATTTATTTATATTTAGTATTATAAATTGTATTCAATATTTTATAACATTTGTTTATAAGTTTAACTAATATAAAATCTATAAAAAATTCGTACGGAATTATATTTATATTATAAGTGTATTCATTTTATATGTAAATTTTTTGGTGTGTGCACATATTCGTTTTCGAAAATGCACACCGTTGAAAAAACACAAATTCCAGACAATGCGGGAATTAAATGTTCATCATGCGTGACGGAGTATCACGTGAAATGCATGAGTTCGCTAAAATTGCCACTGTTACCCGCATTTTTATGTGCAAATTGCAATTCGTTAAGCAAAACCTAGTATTGTGATTACTAATGACATTTTATGTCGAGAATTCAAATATCTATGTGATAAGACCTATTGTGATAATCAATAGTCATTTTATGTTAATTACTATTATTTTTTATATTGATGAATTAAATTTAATTTAGTTTTTTTTATTTTTAATTACAAATTAATTATATTTCAATAATCTGTATAATAAAATGAATTTTGTAATTTTAAACAACAGCCATTAAACATTGCTGTTTTATTTTTGAAGTTTAATTCATGTCAATAGCTGGAACAAACAACAGCCTAATAATTACAACAAAGTGTCAATAGTTGTATACAATCGAAAACTTTTCAAAAAATCTGTTTTTGACCTAATAAATAATAATTTAAAACAAATCTTATGTTCATTTTATTAGAAAACTAGCTGACCCGGCGAACTTTGTCTCGCCCCAAATTACTTCGTCCGAGCAAACACTTTTGACCTTCACAAAAATTGAATTTAATGAGAGAAAAATCAAACAACTCAACTCAATTCTCAATAGACGTTTGAGTTAGACGATTGAGTGGCCATTCCATTCACTTTTTTTACCGAATTCAACACTAAAAGTAGGTTTATGGTTGCGTTCGTTCATTCGGTCATTTGTTCGACCAATCATCTTTTGTACAAAAATCCAGAATCGTCAATTTTGAAGCAATATGATTGGTGGAAAAAATTGTCAGAATGAGCGAACGAACGCAACCATAAAGGCGGCATAATGTATTGAAAAGTAAATAAAACGTCGATTCAAACTTAGGCATCTATCGAAAATTTAGTTGTTTTTTGCAAATTGACTTTGTGATTTATTAATCGTCATAGCGAACGCCAAAAGAACCGGGAACTGAATGCACTTGTTTATATATATATAGAAAATAAGATTGTCAAAATTCCACACAACTTATATTTATAGTAGTATGCAACCAACGCCATCTATTGAAAATAATCCAAAGTGGCTATTTAAATGAATGCTCATTGTCAAAATACAATTTTCATCGGTGGTGTTTAGTGTATTTCCTTACAAAATTCCTCTACAAATCCGCAATTTTCGATTTTCCGATTTTTTTTTTTTTTTTGATTTTTCGGTTTTCCATTTGGTTTCGATTTTTTCGTGTTTACGGATTTTGAATGGATGTAGAGCCTTCGCTGGGAATCGAATTCAGTACCTCCCAATCCAAGCGCCGATGCTTTAACCACTGCACCACCTGTCTCATACAAAATGTACACACAAAATTCATATGAAAATGGCTTTTTATTCGATTTTTCGGGTTTTTAGACTTTCCCGGTGAATTTTTTCAAAATTTTCTTTCGTAAGAACCATCTCCTGGCAATTGCAAACGCAATAAAAAAAGATTGAGTCAAATCGGTTCAGCCGTACTCAACTGATGCGCGCACATACATTTTTTGCACCATTTTTATAGATATAGATAAGATAAGATTGTCAAAATTCTACACAACTTATATTTATAGTAGTATGCAACCAACGCAATCTATTGAAAATAATCCGAAGTGGCTATTTAAATGAATGCTCATTGTCAAAATACAATTTTCATCGGTGGTGTTAAGTGTATTTCCATACAAAATTCCTCTACAAAACGCAATTTTCGATTTACCAGATTTTTTTTTTTGATTTTTCGGTTTTCCATTTGGTTTCGATTTTTTTCGTGTTTACGGATTTTGAATTTTGGATAAAAAAAACAAAGTAGCAGTTTGGATGTTATAGCCTTCGGTGGGAATCGAATTCAGTACCTCCCAATCCAAGCGCCGATGCTTTAACCACTGCACCACCTGTCTCATAAAAAATGTACACACAAAATTCATATGAAAATGACTTTTTATTCGATTTTTCGGGTTTTTAGACTTTTCCGGTGAATTTTTTCAAAATTTTCTTTCGTAAGAACCATCTCCTGGCAATTGCAAACACAATAAAAAAAGATTGAGCCAAATCGGTTCAGCCGTTCTCAACTGATGCACATACATTTTTTGCACCATTTTTATAGATATAGATAAGGGCATTTTTACCATTAACGTTGTAGTTTCCCAAACAACTTCTTCTAAAGTCAAATTTTTCTTAACCCTAAAATGTATCAAGCCCGTATAAATGACAACCAGAAAAATCGATAAAAGGCAAACAGAAAACCAATTCACAGTCGGTTGAATTTATTTGAGTAACGGGTCAGTTAGTTCTCGATATTAAAGCTACTTTTAAATAAACCTGCTTGCAAAATTGCACGTTTGATAACGGAAAATGGTCGTCATTTTACAACGGACAATATGTAGTCCATACGTATGTAACACATCGCCTAAAAAGTTCTAACAAAAAAAACACAATTTTTTGGGAAAAATACATTTTGAATAACATAATTTTCTTCTAGAGCGATACAATCAGTCCGCCTCTCTAACATTTCGATGCCTTTTTTGTAGAGCGATTTATTTTTATCTTCAAAGGATGCTTCAGTTTCAGCAATCACTTCTTCAATGGAGCCAAATCTCTTTTCCTGGACCTTTTTTGAGGTCTGCAAATAAGTAACAATCGCTAGGGGCCAAATCTGGCGAATACGGTGGATGCGGAAGCAATTCAATGTGCAATTATGTGTTGTAGTTTTTGATTCATTGTGAGCAAATGTGGTACAAAGATCGAACACAGTTTTCTCATGAACAAATGTGACCAAAAAATGTGTGCAAAATATGACCAACACGTTCCATTGATATCTTTACAAAGTCAGCTATCTCAACTAACTTCACTTAACAGTCTTTCAAAACAATTTCGTGGATTTTATATGGTTTCTGGAGTCACAGCCTCATTTGGGCGTCCAGAGCGAGGCACAAGAAATTCTTTTGTTTCCATTATTTTGAAATTAACAAAAGTAGCGTCACTAAAACAACTGTAACTTGAAAACTTAATGATCGAAATGTCATGAAATTTTAACAGATATTATTTGAAGGTTGGTAGAATTTAAAAATAATATGGGTGTTAAATTTGTGCCACCATCTATGTATCAGACCGGGAACTTTTCAGGTGACGTAACACAAGTTGTGTATACATTACTTTAGTGCATGATGTCCATTTAAACGCTCAACCAATTTTTCCAGATTTTCTGAAAATCTGGAAAGACTATATTAGGAAACGAGCTCGGATTTTTAATCTGCATTACTAATACATCAAAAAATATTTTTGTTATTAACATAACAGAGATGATGCATTTACGGGTTAAGAGTGTCAATAGCTGTAGGCTTTAGCTATTTAGTTGAATAATCAAAAGATGTTATTTTGTGAGTTGCAATATTTCGCGAAAATTCATTGATTAACTTAAATCCTCACATTGTGGCTCCTTACATTGTGGAATAATATTTTGATCTGTCACTTCAAAGTAATACTGGATGAAAATCATAACTTGAAGTAACACAAGGTGTAATAAAACTTTAAGTAACTAAGATACTAATATGAATAAAGTGATTTTTAATTTATTTGTTGGTTCAAGTGATAGGGCAAAGGAAATGGAAATATATATAATTTATAACAATAAAACTGATTGTGCATTTTACTTTTGAATGTGATCGTGTAAACCGTTGATATTGTATTCTTTTAAAAATGACTCAAACAAATCTTCTGGTAATTCTAGACATAATTGTTCCAAATCCGTGAACTCAATCTGTGTATAGTTTACACGATTTCATATAAACTATAAGTTTTAGCTGTAAGACTTAACTTACCATAGCAAAGTCAAATCAGCGTGGTTTCGCACCTTTTAAAATCCCCGACTGCCTAAGAAGAGAGATTTTTTTTCTTTTCTTGTATGTATTGTATTTTACTCCTTCAAAACTAAAGGGTAAACCGGTTGAAGTTGTCACTTCGCGAAATTCTGGTTTGAAAAGTATTTGAGTGGATAGACAGAAATCGCACAAGTTTAACGAGAAAAAAACACACACACACACATCCTCGCCTAAAAGAAATCACGTCGAATACCCTTTTGTGGTAAAACACCATGTACTCATGGGTTGTGACTCAATTCGCTGACGTGGTGTTAAAATTAGTAGTAATTTAAAATGGAATGACATTGTTGGATCGGCGGAGTCAGCTTCACGAAACCTTAGGCTCCTCAATAGGTTCAGAACGTTTTTGAAATAATATCAGGTTCTCCAGATATATAAAACCGTCAGCAGCATATGGTATTGTCCTCCAGTTACTGAATGGGATTCAGCGGCATGCCAACTAAATAATACGCAATTAATAATCTATAATAAAAATAAATAAATAAATAAAATAAATAAATCCACAATAATCTAGGCTGTTCGCCCCCAACTTTGGTAAGCAAGAATAAAAATTAGAATTCTACACAGTATTAACCGTATCGAGCAATGCTTATTGAAGTTCAGATTTAATATATTACGTGTAGTTGATAAGTCAAGAAAACATAAAATAGCTACTCTTAAAGAGCTGAGTATAGTTCTAAAATTTTGGTATATAAAGGATTTCACTGCTACCTACACAAGACTTACATTTCACATCGGTTGTTTTGGTAACATCCTATAGTTACGTTCTATACGATTTTAATAATACAACAACGAAAGCTACTAAATATAACAATAATAAAATTTAAATAATGAAAATTCACTTAATCAAATTAAAAATTACACAGCATAAACCAGAAAAGAATATGTAAATCATATTCACCCCAAAACAGCCAAAAAAGAGCAGAACAACACAAAAAATTTAACTTTCCTTGCTTTATCTTTTCGTTATTATTATCGTCATCATCACAACCATAACCACAAAGATTAGATTATTTTCCATCATAGATATAGGGTATATTAGATGAAATGAGAGATGAGACATGGAAAATATACACCAAAAAGATAAAGATGGTTACAACAAAACTTTCTGTGTTTTTAATAAATTTACACTACCATCGTTAACTAACTTAATCAACTGTAATAAAATGAGTAAATCAAACACCGAGTACATCACAACAACAAAAAATTGTAATAAAATGCAATAGAGATAATTTTTTGTTGTGCTGTTTATTTTAAAGATTAAAATGAAACTCTTCCAATCTCTATATCTATACGGCATATAGCAATAACTATCTGTATACATGGTAATACAACAATTTCATCAGACATCTCATCATACTCACTTCATGTATTATTTTATCTGGCATAGAGATTGAACAACTTGATTTTTCGATTTTGTACGAGTATAGACAGAGTACTTAGTTGTATAAGAAATTGATTGATCAAAACTTTTTCGTTTTTTTTTTGTTCACAACTATCAACAACACAAAAATTGTTTTATCTAGATAGAAATCTTTATACACAACAGTCAAATTTTTCTTTCGCCGATTTTGTTAGACAAGACAGCCTTCCTATATATACTCGAATTTCTGTTCGAAATTATATTGATGGGTAGAAAAATATAACATCAGCAAATATGTATGTAAATCTTTCTCTAAGTTGACAATAATAAAGATTTTATTCTATCTTGGCAAAAAATTTGGTACTCGTACTTTAGAATGATTTTTAATATCTAAATTTCACATTTTTTTTTAGATAAATAGCATTCTTTGGTGCGTTAGCTAGCATAGTTGTTAAACTCTTTTAAACAAATCATGATTTATCAAATTGAATTCTAGAATCATAATCAAATTCTGTTTGTTCCGTTCCAAAAAGTATGAATTTTGGAACTCAGATACAGTTCTCGTTATTGACATAAGACCATCACGAATTTAAAGATACTAAATTTGTGGAGCCTCTAGCACCACCAATTTTCCGTTGCTCTAACTAGATTGTATATGAAAAGCCTGTTATAACTTTAAAAACTTATTATGGCCTAATTCACAATCTGTATGTAAGCTCTGTAACTGTAACATTTCCTATATGTACCGATATGTAGTTCCGATTTGTATTCATAAAATTGTACTCGGCGAAATATATAAACGGAAGTTTTGCTCTGTAACTTTCCAGCATCAAATTTGATGGCGTAAAGTTGTGTATTACGATTTCAATAGAGAATAACTGGAAACAAATTTTCACTTTCTGAAGACATCACACTCTTGAATTTCTATGTCTAGGAACGTGCTAAGGAGTTGGTGTACGCAACAAAAGTACCCACAAGAGAAATTTTAATTGAAAAGATAAGCGCTGCATTTGAAAAAAATGAAAAATAAAATGCAACTTCGCATAACAACCGTGGAGATTAGAAAAAGATACCATGCATGCATACGGAGTGAAGGAGGTCATTTTGAGCAAAATTTAATAAATGAAATTGATTAAAAATTTATCAATAACTTAAACGGTATATTCTTATACCTTACCCTGGCAAAATCTTATCTCTTATTTTGACCACAAAACGAACGATTTTTATTACATGTAGCATACCGTTGAAAAGGGCATAAACTAAAGAAGTTTTTAAAACAAAGATAATTTCAAAACAACCTCTAGTTTTTTTAATGCATGAAGCTAGACATTTTTTATACTTTTACAATTTTTTTAGGATTTGGAAGCCAATTATATTAAATAATGATTTATTTAGAATTAAATCACATTGCAGAATACAACAAAAGTTATTTCGTGTCTTTACGACTACAAACAAAAAGTTATGACTATTTAACGGTGATATTTTGGGTATTTTTTAAAACTTAAAAATATTATATCTCAGATAAAGTGATACTTAGGACACCAGTTCCATGGGATGAAAGCTTCCAAATGACCCACCCCACCCTCCATCCAATCTGCCAAAATTTTTTGTCGGTCTACCTGCCAAACACCCTGTATATGTAAAAATAGCATCTCTATACCAACACAAATTGAAGCTATTGACAATTGTAGTTTTGAGCTTTTAGATAAAATTTATTTGTTTAAGATTTATTATTCTTAAATAAACCTAAATGTTGATAATAAAATACATACACGTGCAGTCGAAACAAATAGAATATACTGCCTTTTATATTTCGGGATTAGAGAACAAAAACAAATATTAATCATCGAAAATCGCTTTATTGTTTTTCAAAATATTCCCCATGAAGATCTATACACTTTTGCATGCGTTTGAACCAATTGTCGAAGCACTTTTTCCACTCTGATTAAGGTATCTCCAAAACATGCATTCTGAACGCAGCAACCGCTTCTTCAGGTGTCGAAAAACGTTGACCTCTTAGTTTGTTTTTTACGTACGGGAATAAAAAGAAGTCATTTGGTGACAAGTCAGGACTATACGGCGGATAACTCATCAAATCGATATTTGAGTACTCAAAAATGCAGTTGTTTGAGCCGATGTGTGAGAGCTCGCATTGTCGTGGTGAAGAGTGATCCGTCTTCGGCAGTTGGTTTTCCTGATTTCTTGGAAGACAACTGGCAAACAAATGGTTATGTACCACTCAGAATTGACTGTTCTGCGTTGCTCTAGTGGTACGGTTGCGACATATCCATTTTTTCCGAAAAAACAGGCGATCATTTGCTTGCAAGTGCTTCGTGCGCGAACAACTTTTGTTGGATTCGGCTTATCTTGAAACACCCATACAGTCGACTACTGTTTACTTTCGGGCTCATACGCGTAAATCCACGATTCATCACCTGTCACTATGTCATAGACGTGTTTTGAAGCACCGCGATCGTATTTTTTGAGCTTTTCTTTCGAGCCTTTTTTTGAGCAATTGACAAATTGTGTGGGATCCAACACGAACAAATTTTTTTGACATCATTTTTTAGCATCAATGGTTTCCGGAACAACAACTGATTCTGGACGACCTTCACGAAATTCGTCTTGGAGTGAAGTATGACCTCGATTGAATTCACCATACCATCGATAAACACTGGTCTTTGATGGAGCTTCATCGCCAAAAATTTAATTAAGTTCATCCATGCACTCTTGCTGCCTTAATCCACGTCGAAAGTTGTAAAAAATAATCGCACGAAAATGTTCACGATTTAATTCCATTTTTTCGCCGAGATGTTGAGTTAATGAGTACTGTAAACAACACAAATAGCGCTCGAATGTCAAAACGTTCTGAGTACGTATAATCTCAAAAATGTCAAACTTTACGATAGAGCTGTCAGTTGCCAGATTGCAACACTAGGGTTGTCCAATCCCGAAATATAAAAGGCAACCCTCGTATTCTAAATATTTATTTAATTGTACTTACCTAACTTGTTTACAACTATCGGCTGTCAAATGTATGGATAACACAGATTTAAGGATAAAGACAGACTTATTTTCAGTCTTAGCGAAAACTTTTGTCTTAACGAAGACTGTAGACTTTAAATTCGTATTCTGCATTTAGTCTTATCTGTCAGTAGTCTTAAAAAATTGTCTTCGTTAATATCATCGAAATAGGTGGTCTTAGGAATCATAATTTTGACATTTAATAATGTTGACATTTATAATACCGAGACAACAAATATAATTTGTTATAATTGATTAATAGAAAGTTATAAACAGAAATATAAATAAAAATTAAATAAATTGGTAAGTATTATTATCAAAAAATATATATTTTAATTGGCGAAGAAGAAAGGTGAGACTATTTATTTGATATGTTAACGAATTTTAATTTAAAAATTAATTGATTTGAATAGGATAAATCGTAGACAACATCTTCGCTATCTGCGGGATAATGCAAATCCATTTGAATTGGAGAATAGAATATTCCGAGAGTTTTTCCGCATTCCGAAATCATTGGCACACTCCCTAATTCAAGAATTAGCAACCCACAATTATGAATCTTCAGAAATTCTTTTTGCTTTTCGGGTATAAATTAAAACTGTTCAAATAAACAAGTTAATTTTAAAATAACTATTGTTCATAAATTTCTAGATTTTGTCTACATTACGTTTCTTGGGACACGGTTCTTATCAAAGAAGTATAGCGGCCAATTATTTACTCCCTATGAGTCAGCCGAGCATATTCCGCAACATAAACTATGTTTGTAAGCTTATTGTGGAAAATATGGCTTACAGAATAAAATTTTACGAGGAGCAAGAAGAAAAAAATAATATAAAAGAAGGGTAATTATATTTACAATGCAATGTACAATTTATTTGCTAATAAGTCAACTTACAGATTTAACACAAAATTTGGAATAAAAGGTGTAGTAGGGGCAATTGATTGCACTCATGTGGCTATTGTTTCACCGCCAATATATGATCCAGAGAGACCGGCGCGAGTATACATGAAGAGGAAAGCATACTATAGTATTAATATGGAAGCGGTAATTTAGAAATACAATTTTTAAAATACTATTTTTATTTACATGTATATTACATTTATTTTTTATTAGATTGTTGCCTTAAACTTGAAATTTTTGTCAGTGAATGCCAAATATTCAGGAAGTGTTCACGATTCCGCGATTTGGCTAACAACGCCAGCTCGAATACATCTGATCCAGCGACACAATTCCCGGTATTATAATTGGTTAATAGGAGATAACGGGTATCCTTTAGAACCGTGGCTTTTAGCACCGTTCGCGGAACCAAGCAACCAACACGAAGAAAAATTTAATAAAATGCACATACGAGCTAGGAATACGGTTGAACGTGCATTTGGTGTAGTTAAAAATCGTGTTAGGTGCCTAAATAAATGCCGTACATTGCATTACTCTCCGGATAGAGCGTCATTTATTATTTATAGCTGTTTTATCCTGCATAATATGCTGTTAGATTTTGGAGTAAACGTTTTGGATGAACAAGAAGCATTTACTTACGACGAAGAAGAAATTAACTCTGCGTTTGTCGTTACTGAGGGTAGTTATTTATCTGAAGGTAGGCGGATTCGAAATGAATACGCCAATACTTTATAACTGGGCTCGTTTCATTAAAAATAATAATTACATTAGTAGATATATATTGTATTTCATTTTATTAAAGTGAGCTTCACTTAGCTTCAGTCATTTCGAAAATTATTTTATGTAGTAAATATTTATATATAATATTTCATAATAAAAATTATATTATTTTGTTTAAATTATGTTTTTTAAATTTACTGTTGTTTTTTAAGTTGATTTGCGATGACGTACATGGCTTCTGCTATACGTATCATTGAATCCGCGTTTTGCTTATCGATTTCCAATCGATCGTTTGCAATTTTTTTATTGTTTAGCTAGTTTAGTAACACAATCCGAAATAGCTATGGAAAATGAACTGTTATACGACCTTTTTCGGGGGTCACGATCTAAACATAATTTAGACGGGCGCAGGCTTCCGAAATATCTACAGTTACCCTATTATTAGCATCTGGTGAATCCTCTATTTCGCGTGTTGTCACAACCGATATTTGACTTGAGTTCTGTGAATATCAAGATATATTATATTGCATAACAACTACATAACAAACAAAACTTACGTTTAATTCCAAAACTGGCACAACAGGGCAACCAAGCCAAATATATGTAATGCCCTTTGGTCAAATGCCGACAAAATCTCCTTTGACGATTCTCCACCCCAGTTAGTAGTTGGTCCTCTTTTATTTTCCTCGCACGAGATTTTAATTGGTTTCTCCAATGAGTAAGAGTCTGAAATCAACATATAAAGAAAAAATAAGACCAGCAAGATTTCAAGGTAAAATGAAATTTACTATTTTCCAATCTTTCCCACTTTTCTGTGGGCCTTTCAAAACATTCAATTTCGCAGCCAATTCTGCCCATTTTTTCTCCATGTATTTTACATTTTCTGGCGTATTTTTGCCAGCCAAAAATTGTGATTTTTTTCCAAAAAATTTACATAAGCTTCCAATTGCTCGCAGCTTGTACGTGTAGCTCGAACTGGCCTTTGAATTTCCATCTGAAATTAAAAATACATACAACTAATTATTACTAAAATTGTACAAATAAAATCCTAATGTAGGTACTATACTCACATTATTCAAAATAAAATATTATTTTATACTTTTATACTACATTGCTTTATGTAAATTTGATTTTTGTAATAAAATTCGAATTTGAATAACCGCTCTTTCAAAAATTTCAAACAATATGGTGAACATTTGGTTTTGACAGCTCTACAAAAGTTTTTGTAGACTTTTTAATATATTATTTAAGACTACTGCCTTCAGAATTTCAATGAAGACTTTAGTCTTACAAATAAAAGTCTTCACAAGAAAGTCTTAGCTAAGGTAGTCTTAGTAGTCTTATCGTCAGAATCGGGGGGTTATATAATTATTTTTCGATGTATTTTGATGGTTACATGATAACATATATAATTATTTTAGTACATTTTTTCTTTATATAATAGCATAATCGGTTTTCTCGGTCTCTTCTCGGAAAATGGTTGATAGCGAAACATCACAAAAAATTGTAAAATAAAATAAAATAAAATTTAAATTGAGAAGGAGCTGGTTTGTAAAGGTTGGAGTTTTGTATGTTGTGGTGAGGCGGTCTTATTGCCAAAATATATTGTGCGGTGCGGCGTTATAATAATACATGTATACATATTTTGGAGCACTGCGACATTTTTTCTTGGTTAACGCGGTAACTAAATAAAATTTCAACAAATTTCTAATAAGTCCAAGAGCTGAAAAAAAAAATTCTTTTGTTGAACCAGAATATTTCTCGCGGAAAATAAAGCGAACACCGACAGGTGGGTCGGCGCTGAATTCTGCACTCGATGGAAGGTCTTAGTTGTGTTTGTTAACATCACCGATTGTAATTGATGAGAAAATTCGATTTTGCATCTAGCCTCTGAAGGAATTCGATCTCAGTACCTCCCGGTCCAAGTTCCGAAACTTTAACCACTGCACCACTTGTCCGGCCAGGTATTAAGTATTATTATAAAATAAATATTATTTATTTAGTTTCACAATCACAGGTCGGTTTCGAACTATTTGTTCATCCTCAGTGTTATGTTAGCTACCGAATTTTGATTTACAAAAATCTGAAGTTTCATGGTTTTGTTTTAAACACGCGTCATAACTGTACTGTCATTTCGTAAATTTTATTTGTTTCAGTGTTGTTTCGTTCTTTGTATATTTCGTACACCTCAATTCTATCCATCGTGTCGCCTTTCTTTCATTTTCCGTATGATTTGTAAATTTAATTCTATGTCTATGCAAATTTATGCTTCACATTAATTATTTGTTGTACATAGTTTGATTTAATAATCGGTTTTGGTTGTGTACAATTCACTTCTTGAATGTGTGTCAACACAAGCATAAAGTTGATCATCCTGAATAGAATTTCACCAAACAATCAACACGAAATCACGAAAAGAACAAGCTGGCTTCAGAATAGGACGAAGTTGCATCGATCATATCACACAACACGCATCAACATTGAACAGTCTAACGAATTTAATTCACCAGGAAGAAAGACAGAACAAAGGTAGACAGAGTGAATCACACTATAACAGTCAATGAGCAAGACAAAGCAAGGATGCGTACTCTTGCCACAACTGTTCATATTCGTAATTGTCAGGGATCGTCAGCTCATGATCAGCAGTTTCATCATCGGATAAACTAAAGTTTAAGTCTGGAGTGATGATGAACCCTGAGTTTCAAAATTGCTAAATCCATTTATCTAGTCATTTTCTATTTCAGAATATTTTGTTTAGTGGTTTCTGGATGCAAACCTAACAACTTTCTAGCTGATTTGAGTTCTTTTGCGCTTTGTCTCTGATCTTTCATTAGCCGTCTTTCTTCCTCTAAATCTGACAAAGCTTTGAGTCTTCATTTTTCCGGTGTGTCGGTGTAGCTTCCCTCTTTCTCTTTAGAACTGATTTTACGATTTTTAGCAATGGTCTAACAGATTCAGGTGTTAGAGCAATGGCTCTCGATGTTGTAGGTGTCGGTTCCTGCACAATGATGGTGTCTTCTAGATTCATTCGAGATGGTGTTTGATGCATGTGAGTTGACACTGATGTTGCATCCGATTGTGGCTACAATCTTGCGATTGGTCGTGATTATAAACATCGCATGGAGCAAATTCTTCTTCTGCGAGAAGGCTAATTTATTGAAAGGCTAGATACCTAGTTGGGTAAAGGCACTTATAATATTTTTACCGGTAAACGCTACAAAGTATGCAATTTTTGCTTGTGGTGGAAATCATAAATTGATAAACCTTTTCCAGGATGGTAGATGTGCCAATCATTGAAAGCTAAATATTCCAAACATTGCCACATCCAAAGGTTACAAGTTATGTGACGTATGAGGAGCGAAAGACAAGTACACTATTCCATTTTCACGTGAATATTTGATTGCCTCCAAAGAAATATGAGATTCGTGGTTGGCACAAACTAGCAGGATGGGTCGTTCTTTTATACTGTTCATGTGTTTGTTTATATATTTTAGCATCTAAAAAAAAGAAATTTTAAGAAAAATTTTATCCAACCGGTTCTTGACACCAAGCCCAAACTTTTTTTTGGTGCTTCTGAAAGAAAATAGTTCTTATAATGGACCCACGGAAAAATGAAAATGGGCGGAATTGTATTTCCAATATGTTATGAAATCCCCAAATGTTACGAGTTCACTTCTTTCGGCCGACACAATCTAGCCGACTTGCCGCTGGGTTTTTTCCATCAAAACGATAGGCGTGTTGAAGAGTGTGGTAGTCAAAATTTATTATCCGATCAGCGATAAAATTGTACCTTTTCAAAACATCTTCAAGATTTCCGTAAAATTCTGAAACAGCGCAGTCTTATTGAAAGAAAATGACCTGGCAGCACTTGTATTTTCCGGTTTTCTCAAACTCATGTTTTTATTTCTTTTACGAAATCTAACAGAAAATCAACACCTACACATTTTGTTAGATGGGCAATAGCAACATATGCCCATTAGATGGGCAATAGCGACATTCCTACTTCTTCGCAAATTTATAAGCAAGTTGTCGAACCTGGATTAAAGTCAGACCATAATGCATTTTACTACATTTTATGATGTATTCGTTAAGTTGTTTTTCTTGAGCTGAGTTAACACTTGATTTGAGCTATATTTTGACGAAAATTCCTTTTGTTCTTCATTATTTGCAACAACCCTCTTTTTTTCTCTCCATCTGGTGTAACAAGGTAACTTTTAAATTATATTTATCAGCTGCTTTTCTTATTGACAGTTCTCCTTCGAGCACGTCTGTTATTTGATAGCGTATGGCATTTTCGCCTTTGCATGTTTTTTTGGTTTTTTTCTTGTCCGATCGAACCATTGTCTATAAAAAAATCAAATGAATGGACTAGAAGAATATACCACACGGAGCACATTGATATGTATCAAAGCACCCAGAAAGTATTGTATCAATATGCCCCAAATCGCCCTATTTAATAAACACACAACTATCAGAAAACTTAATAAACTTAGATCAAAAATCGATGTGAATTAGATAAATATAAAATATTTCTTATCTCAGATCACAGTCCTGAAAACTATTAACAAAAGCAAAAGTGAAAATATCGTTTGCAATTAACTTAAAAAAAATTTGATCGAAGAACGCAAAATCTGTCTGAACCAATTAACGATCACACAGTAACTGGAGGGGAATCACAAATATATGTAAGTTTTGTGTGGCGTAACACCATCTATCAGTGAGTACAAAAACCTTTCAGTTGTTTCATATGCAGAGTATTTTTGGGTGTATAAATGTACCCGATGTATCAACGTGTCTTTTCTCCCCCTATGGATTAAACGAGGTTACACTGCAATGTGGGGTTTATACGCTTGCTTAGAAGTTTTCACGTTTTTTGCAAATATGTTTTCCCATTTATTAGAAAACGGTTAAAATATCAACTTAAACTTGCGATAAAATTAATAATCCTCATTTTTCTAACATTTACCCGTCGTTAATGATGATTTTTGATGCTGATCAATGCTTCTGTAAAGACCAATAAATTTTTCGTGGGGCGCGTATTTAGTCAGGTGATTTACAGTAGTCTCGAAATCCCCCATAGTTATTATTAATTTTAAAAGGAAATAATTTTAATTTATTTAAGTAACCAAATTTTATATTAATAATAATATTTTCAAATGCATTTGAAATGCTTCCTAGTTTTTAATATTAAAACAAATTACATTTACAAGCGACTAGCTAATAGCGATAATAGAAAATGATCGATTAAAATTCGTTAAATGCTAAGGCATAGGAGAAGATGCCACCTACCCTAGTTTTAGAGTTATTCTAAAATCTTTTTTTTATAGAAAGATTTCTATTCGAAACAAACTACCAAAGATTGTGTTGGTCAGTTATTTAACACAAAAATCTAATTTAAAATCTATACACCAATACATCGTTCCTTAGTTTTCGTTTTTGTCATTTGTATGGTGTTAGCAGGACCTATATTTATGTAGATTTTTTTATGCTAAACAATATAATGAATATGTGTATGTTTCACCAACACACTATAAATCCTGATATAAATAAATCCAACAATAAAATAAATAATAAACAAACAGCAAACAAAAAACAAATTTAATTACAAATGTCTGAAAATTTATTACAATAATTTGAAAGGTGTCAGGTTAGAATATTAATGTAATTTTCCATTTTTTCATTTCAAGTTTTTGTTGAATTTCTCATTATGACGACCCATTGTGTTCCTTTAATGATAGATCATTAATATCTTATATTCATATAATTTATTAGAAGAAATCAACAACAAAAATAGCACATTAATACGAGTGTACATTAATATGCGAGTGTCCGTACGAATGTATTTATGTACATACATGTGCTAAACACAGAAACCCAACGAGAAATCGTTTATTATCGGTTTATAAAGGAAAAGCTGCTGAAATAAAAATACAACCGAATTGTAACAACTTCAAATTAATTCTTCATAATGTAGTTCAATGTGGCAGTAAATTACAAATGAATATACACCGTTATTAATGTTATCAATTTTCTATTATTTTTTAATGTATTATCATTTGTCAAATCAGATTCTACAAATACAAAGACGGAACAAAAGACTAATAAATGTTTCATTGTTTTACAATTAATTATGGCAACTTATAAGCGACTACCGCTTGCACGTCACCAGTGTTCTTCGAGGTTAGAGTACTAGATGAATGATTTAATTAATATGTGAAGTAGGTGCATTCAGCAGCTGTAGATGTAACTGCGACTTTAATACATTTATCTTTATTCGATCAGTATAAGTTATCTCTATAAATACTCGTCTACCTAAAAAACTTCTGTACAATAAGTGTAAGAGGTATACAAATTTAATATTTTAAACAATTAAAATGTCAAAGTGAATCATCTGCAGCACCACAAAACAAACAAATTTCAGAACAAAAAATTTAAGACTCTAATGTTACAACTTAAGATGAACATGAAAAATTAATAAGCAAAGAATCTATTAAGCAACAACACACATAGTCTATGGCGTCCATTAAATGACTTGCACTTATTTGATATGAACCTACACTTAGAAATTAACAGCCAATTTCTTGAAGAAAAAATAGGTAAATCTTTCTTCTACTACTTTACCTTGTTGATAGATACATAGCTCAGATTATTAATCCATAACGAGAGTCGAATATTATATTTATTTATAGAAAGAAGGAAACTTTAACAGAATAAATCGTCTATAATAAATCAGATATACTTATAGGTGCTCGATTATGTATGAATGGATAGAGATATAATGAGATACACTCATCTCATACTTTATAAGTTACAACGCATATATTTATTTATTTTTTGTTCGATATTGTGGCGTTCCTTATGCGATACGTAATCACGTTTTGATATAAAATTTATCAATTCTTTCCAAAATAAACCTCAAATATTTATCGAACATGAAACGAATAATTTATTATTTTTTAAACATAAAACATAAAATTTCCGGTTTGTTTTTCATAAAAATATGGAAATTGATTGGAAAAACTATTACAATGTTGGAATTGTTATATAAAAAATATATTTAGCATTTTTGATTATGAAACGGTAGAAAAACGATTTTTTGGAAATGTGTACACAAGCGGAAACGTTGGTAGGTGCATGTGGGGTATTCTATATAACAGCATAATCTATTTCTGAGTTGTTCTTTGGTCCCGAAGCACGAGTCTGTTCTGATTTCTATGAATGGAAGAGTAGAATTTATATTACAACATTTGGAATAGTATAGGTTAGGTATATAAGCCGCACTAAATTAAGAATAATAGTTTCATGTTTCTTTCGTTTTGGATCAGCAATAGTAATTGATATGGTTAGTGACGTTATATTTTTTTAAGAATTTCAATTAACTTTTTTATAGGCTGATGATGTATTTCGGTGTCAAAAAATTTAAAATTTACCATAATGTTGTCAAATTTAACTGTAAAATGATTAGTAATTTTATAGCATGTTCCTCATCATCATGCCGGACCATCCTTCATTCTTCCTTTAAACCGATTCTCAGAGATCACAGATTTTTTCAAGATAAAGATACATCAAGTTGGCTCAATATTTCAATCTAATAATTAATACTTTCAGTGCGGTCAAAGTAGAAATTAAAATGAACCAATGTACGAACGGTAGCGTTCTATGTATTGTGCACTCACAAATTGTAAACTTCTCGTCAAAGACTTCACTCTATTTAGGAAACTTGTTACGACCACTCGGTGACTACACGTTTTGTTAGGGTAGACTATAACGGTAGATATAGGGGGTTCCATGTCACCGGACAGTTAGTGATCGACAAACCATACGTGTATCACAACAACAAAATAAAGACATTAGAAAAACTCAGAATTGGCCCAGCTAACAATCATCATCACAAAAAAAGGAAACACACTATTTCATATTAATGTATTAAATAATTATTCAAGAAAAAAATCATATTTGTTAAAATAAAAAAATTAATTAAAATTTGTACAAATTAATATTAAATGATTAAGATAACAACAAAAAAATCATAGGAAATTTAGTTAGAACGTAAAACATTTGAGTGAAATAGCGACCTTCATACGCAATTTATTTTTAAGAAAAATTTTGTAAAAAAAAAAAAAAAATCAAACGTAAAACTTACAATTTTTCTGCCTCCTGTAGATCTGATGAGCGCCCTTCAGTTGACCGGAGTAGCTAAAACCAATATTTTATTAACACCTCGCACCGCTTTTTTTTATTTGATATTTTTTACGAACTTTTGCAAGATGGCAATCCCATTTAAATTTTGAATCAATTATAAGCCCAAAATATGGCGATGAGGAAACTTGCTTAATGTGAAACTCACAAAAACTAAAATATTTTGGCAGGTCATTTTGAAATGGCTTGTTTTCAAGAATAATATAATTTGTCTTTTGTAAATTTAGTGACAAAGAGTTGGCTATTAACCAATCGTTAATCAATCAAGAAGCATGTCATTCAGTAATTGGTGAGGGCTATTACACTTGTAGAATATAGCAGCATCATCAGCGTACCACTGAATATATCCAATTAGATTCAATTCGAATATAAAATTTATGTAGAATGTGAACAGTGTTGGCCCGAGTACCGATCCTTGAGGTATCCCGTCATGAATTTTTAAGTGACATATTTTGCCTATTTATTTCTACGTATTGCCATCGGTTAGATAGATAATTTTTTAACAAATTAACGCTGGGTTCATCTGGATTCAGTTTTTCTAACTTGGTTATTAATGTATTATGATTAATACAATCAAAAGCTTTTAGAATGTCAATAAATAAAATTGATACATACACACTATCATCAATGGCTTTATATATGTTGTTGCAGCTGCAACTTGAGCATTACCGAATTTCACAAATCCGAATTGGTTAGGATTTATTATGTTGTTATAGTTTAGAAAGATTTCCAACTGACGATTTTTTTTTTTTTTTTTTTTTTATAACAACTTTATTGATATGGCTACTACAATCTTAAACATTATTAATTCATTAGTAAGGTTGACATTAGTACTTATGAGATAAGCATAAACTTATGTGGGTGTGCTGGACCAGTGGCCCCTTGGTTTATAATTTTCATACGGTTAGCTCATGTGATTTGATTCGTTTGAGCCGCCTTACTTCGTTTGTACTGTCCAGTAGTTGTACGGCCTCAAGATTGGTGTGGGTATAAGAAGCCTCTTTTCATGTTTTATGGCACATTCGCGGATAACGTCGTCTATCAATTGAATTTCTAAATCATTGTGGATTTCCTTGTTAGTCACAAATCAGTAGGCGTTGGTGACCATTCGAAGAAATTTATTTTGGCTTCGTTGTATAATGTCTCTATTGGATTTATGTGTACAACCCCATAGCTGCGCACCATACATCCATATTGGTTTGAAGATAGTCTGGTATACCAGTCTTTTGCAATACAGGTTCATTTTGGAATGATGTCCAATTAACCAGTACATTTGACGTTGTTTCAATCGTATCTGTTCAGCTTTTTGTCTCACGTGATGTTTCCAGTTGAGCCTTGAATCTAAATGCAGACCAAGGTATTTTGCCGATTCAGCTTGCGGCACTTGCACCCCTTTGAGGTATATATGAAGAGTGTTATGTTTATGTCAGAGCGTAAATGTCACATAGGTTGATTTGAGCCCATTCAGTGCGATTTTCTAGTCAATTGTCCATTTAGTAACGTTGTCCATTGCTCGTTGAAGATACATACACATAATACAACATAGACATAATTACAGTGTCGTCAGCGAACGTGCCGATGAATGTTTTATTCGTCGTAGGTATGTCGGCAGTATAAAGGTAGAGGAGGGGACCCAATACGCTTCCTTGCGGAACTTCCGCAATCGCTGGATAAAAGTCCGAACATGTTTCTTCATGAATGACTCTGAATTGGCGATCAGAGAGGTATGATTCAAGCAGCTGGCAATAGTTTTGTGGTAGCATTTTGCTAATCTTGAATGTCAATCCATCATGCCAAACCCTATCAAAGGCCTGGGATACATCCAAAAATACGGCGGGGTAATATTTCTTTTCTTCTAACGCTTGCTCTATTACCGCAGTTATTCGATGGACTTGATCTATTGTGGAGTGGTTATTCCTGAATCCAAATTGAAAATCAGGAACGTTTACCATTGGCTTTAGATGTTTTAGTAGCAGTTTCTCGAACAGCTTTGATAAGGTCGGAAGCAGTGAGATTGGTCTATATGATGTTACTTCTTCATCTGGTTTACCTGGTTTCTTTAGCATAATTATTTGGGCCATTTTGAAGCATTTGGGTTACTTCAATCTCATACAGGCATTAAATAAGTATGTGATCAAGATGCTTGCTTTACGTGGAAGTTCCTTGAATAGACCCGGTGATATTTCATCAATTCCTGGTGCTTTTTTATGATTAAGATTTTTGTCGATTTCTTCAGCAATTTCCATTGGCGTGACCCCCTTAAAGTCCTGATTTGGTTGATAAACAGGTGTTACATCAATGTTGGATTGAATGTCATGGGGTTGGAATACTGCTGTTAGGTGTTGAGCAAAGAGTTCCGCTTTTTCTTTGTCTTGTCGAACCCAACTGCCTTGAGCATTCCTTAAAGGTGGTACTCGAACTACAGGTCGTTTAAATCTTCTGGTTGCTTTCCATAACGAGTAGTCCTTATCCATTTCTGGACCTAGCCCGCTTAAGTAGTTATCGAGGCAATTCTGTTTGAAATTTTTGATTAGCCTATTGACTTTGTTACTTATTCGATTAAAAGTTGTCTTATCAGCGGGATTTCTGGTGAGATGCCATATTCTCCTCGCCCTTCTTCTTGCCTTGATTTGTTCCCTGATTTCAGCTGGGTATTTGACTTCAATCTCCGCTTTGTCCTTTAATTCAGGAGTAGCTAATCTGGCAGCCATTCGAGTGCATTCAATGAAATTGTTTGTTTGTTGTTCCAATTCTTCGTTGCTTTTAATACTAACTTTTAATTCAACTAGCTCTTCCAATTTTTCTCTGAAGACGTCCCAATCCGTGAATCTATTAGTAAGGTTTTGCTTTTTCTGTTTCTTTATTACTATAGCGCTTACTGACAACAGTACAGGAATGTGGTCAGATGTTAGGTCGTTAATTCCTTAGACTCTAGTGTAACTTAGAGGAATACCTTTTATGATGAAGAAATCCAGTAGATCTGGTATTTTTCCTGTATCCGTTGGCCAATACGTTGGCCCCCTGGGGACAGATATTCGCATTGGTTTTCATGAATGGCATTGAACAAGGTGTTTCCTTTCCCAGGAGAAATAAGCCTGGAACCCCAAGCTGTATGTTTTATATTGTAGTCCCCACCAATAATAAATCTTGGACCGAGCTTATTGAAGACGTTATTAAATTGTAACTTCGTTAGTGTATGCCGTGGAGGACAGTACGCTGCTGCAATATTCAGATTTGCGCCATTATATTGGATTGAGACAACAGTTGCTTGCAAATAGTTTTCACGAATATCTTCTTGTTGATTATGTTTCATATTATTTTTAATTAGTACAGCTGAACCATCTCTGGCTCTTTCACTTTCAAAACCCCTTATTCTGATAAAGCTTTTGTTGGAGAAGTGCGTCTCTGAAATCAGCGCAATATCAATGTTGTTTGTATGGCGAAATATTTCCAGTTCTTGGGCTCGTTGGTTGAGCCCCTTAGCGTTCCAAGCTACAATGCGTAGGAACGAGTTAATCATTTGTGACTATGTTGACTTTTTCGCTTGGTGAATAGATATAGATTTCCAGTTTTGCCACCCTCTCTGCTAAATGACCAAGTGACTGTTGAATTTGGCTAAGCATTTTAATAATTTCAATGTTATTAGATTCTTTGGTGATTTGCGCATAGGATAATCCAACTGTGGATGGTGTGATTGTTGTTTGTTGTTTAGCAACTTTGGTTTGTAATCGCTGCACTGCGCTTGTTCTATTATTCTGTTTACTTTTAATTTTGTTCTGATATACTCTGCATCCTTTATAATTTGCAGTATGCCCTTGTTGTTGACAAAGAGCACAAGAAGGCGCGATATCTGGTGTTTTCTAGCATGTTGTAGTGTGGTGATTTTCCGCGCATTTAACGCATTTAGTTTGACGATAGCAAAAGCTCTTGGTATGTCCAAGTTGTTGACAATTCGTACATTGTGAAATTCCCCTTGTCTTGTTAGGTGGCTCAATTTTAACTATACAGTACGCAAGTTTCTTGATATTGTATACTTCTTTATTGTTGTCTTTTTGTTTTAAGTCGATGTAAAACAATGGAAAGTGTTTCCTGACTTTTACACCATCAATTGTGACCATTTTGTATATGTTGGTAATACCTGCCCTGCGACTTCATGTCCCATTTTTTCTAAGTCTGGTTTAATTTTATCGTGACTAATAGAAGAAGGTAAGCCTCTGATAACCACTCTATAGGCCTTTTCACTCTTCAGCTGGTAGGTGTGGTATTGAATATTTTCTAGTTGGTTGCTAGACTCATTTTTTAATTCTTCCAGTAATTTTTTGACATTTCTGTAATCATTTTCATTTTGAAAGGTAATTCTTATGTCACTATTTGAGAGCGCCTTAAAATTAGTTGATTCACTAGTGTTTTTTATTATTTTTTGTCGAAAAAGTTCGAAATTGTTGATATTGCTCACATTAATGGGTGGAGGCAGTGGTATTTTTGGGTTTTACTGTTCAGTGTTACTGTTCACACTTTGTGTATTATTTTTTGGGGGAGTTTTTGTTTTTGTGCGCCTACGTTTCTTAGGATTTCTGTTATTAGCTCTGGAAACTTCTTCTTCCAGTTCTTCCTCATCTGTGAAATAATCCTCTATACTCAGAGCATTAAACCTATTTTGTTGAGAGACTGGAAATTGCTGCAGCAGCCAGTTGGAATTATTTGAATGATGTTGACTGGTTGATGGCTGAATATGGTTGACATGCAGGTTGTTAGCTCGTGCTGAATCCTCAGCTTTACTATTTTTAACCTGTTTTTTGTTTTTTAGTGTAGAGTTTTCTCTCTTCAGTTCAGCAACTTCATTGCTCAGCTGCGCGATTAGTTTCTCCGTTTTCTGAAACTTGGTTAACAGATCCTCGCTGTTTATAATGTTTGTTGACGCACAATTGTCTCTAATTGTAGTGTACGTCTACTTACATGTGGAGGTGGTGATCTCAACATTTTCATGCTCTTAGGAAGGTTATTCCCTTTATTTGCCAAGGGTTGGTTCCCCCCAGAATCGATGGTACTAGCATCCGAAGAAGATATGGAGCGACCCGGTTGATTTGATGCTTCTATAGACGCATCCGTCTCGTTTCCTAATATTATTAGGCTATTATTTTCATCATTATTTTTCATCTTAAATTTTTATTTTATTCCCACGAGTAGCACGAGAAATTAACGGTCGCCTATGACAGAGCTCTGCGTTATCATAGGAAGGCTATGGGTTTAAACCGAATGACGCCAAATTCGGAGTTCACATACTAAGGACTAAGCACCGTCTTAGCCACGCAGCCATCGGCGTATGTAGTACCACCTTAGCTTTGGTGTGTTAGTTTTTGGTTCGGCCTGAGTATTTAATTTCCCCGGTACCTACCATATCTGGCAAGCATTCCCCTATCCGCCACCCGGGGAAGCGCCTGATGGGGGTACTAGCAAACCCCACACAGGAAAAAACTTACCCAACTGACGATTGACTGCCTTTCAAAAATTCTTCCCTTAATTCTCGGTCGATGTAAAATCATCCGCGTATGGTGCAACTCGAAGGACGAATGAGTAGTTTGCCACTACCACGGCGTTTACTGACAGTAACAAACGGGTATCACCAGCAAATTTAGAATTCCACTAACTTTAGTTCTTAGCTTATAGATTATAGTTTCCGATTAAGCTTTCCTAAACAGAACTAATTTTTCACTTGATACACTGAGTAATCACTACTAGAGAAGTGTCTCGATATGGCCTCAAATTAACTAAGTGATTGTTATTGCAAACAAAAATTGAATTTTTAATCTTAAAACAAAAATAATTATTCGGATGTATTTATGTAAAAAAAAAGAACATTAACAACGCAAAGAGAGCAGGCCATATGCATGTCACATCTCTTGTAATACTAATATTTTCTATGCACAATACACCGAATAATTAATAACGTTGGTGTTAAGAAGAAACGTTGTAGTGCATTCACTCACAACCTGTAATTTGAGATATATTATACAATTTAAATACTAGGGTAGAGCAAAATTCAAAACCATTTCCATTTACGCAGGTTTCATTTGTTTTAAACAAAAGCTAACTATTCTATCCGTAAGAGGGCAGATTTGTCCAATCGGCGGAATACATGGTTGGACAAAGCTGAAAATTTGAATGCTTCACCAAAATATAAGATGGAATAGTTTGAATTATGGCCATATTCTGTTGTGGAGTGGTCGGAAAATTAATTTAAGGCAGCCGTTTATGAAAAGTTGAAATTTTTCAAGCCTTTTTCCAGTTCGCTGATAAAGTTTCTTCGTGAGAAGCTCGTTGAGCAAGAATTCGTAGTTCCTCTAGGGCCCAGACTGTCAAATGATACGTAAGAGTTACATTCTTTAAAGCAGGGCTCATATTTTGGCATAAGCATTAAATCAGTTCTCTCTCAGAAAATCTGTTTTGCAGTCTAGAGTTTAATTTCTGAATAGCGAGAACATATTTTGAGAATGACTCTACCGCTTGCTGGTGTCTGTGAAGGAGTTTTTCTCGAGTTTCTTCTTCGACGTCATAGGAGCTAAAGAACGAAAGCATTGATGATTTCATTGTATGCCATGAGACGTTATTATGGTCGATTTTATAAACCCAGTACCAATCCTCAGCTCTTTTAGATAAAAACAAATGAAGTATTTTCGTCAGGCTTTGTTCTGGTACCTCGTTATCACATTAGTTGCATTGGTACCATAGAAATGAAGATTCCATCGTTGTTTAATTTTACAATCGATGCGATATTGAGGCCCTTAATGCACCACATTTTTATTAGGTCTCACGCGATTATGATTTGTAATGGAATCATGAACTGAAGGATTTTCGTGTCTTGATACAAATGGAGGTGGTTCGCCCTGGTTAAATGACAACCTATTAAATATAGATGTGTTTGGGTCATTTTTAGTCTGCCGTGACTCCATTTGTGAAAACAAGTCTGCAACTGAATCTTTTAATTCTTTAGACATCTTTCGTACCTCATGATTGTTCAATTCATTTGCTGCGGTTTGAGGAGGTGAAAGCGGTCTGCTAGTTTCCATACTTTGACTCGTTGCTGCTTTATCGAGGTCGACTGGGCTAAAACAGGGTGAATTTTGTTTTTCCTTACCAATACTTTCCACTGGTTTGGCATTATTTGATTGACTATTACCATCGATCTACAATTTAGAGTACCAGTTATATAATCGACGTAGATTACTATGTAGACCCTGGAGATTATTAATATTTCCAAATGAATAGATTATTCGTTCCACACGCTCATTGTAATGAAAACATTTAGCCAGTGACATTGTGACAAACGTTAAGGAAGGATTGTCTCTTTTATTTTCATGGGTTAATTTTCACAACTCGTCAAATTTTGCGAAACATTCTGTCATTTCAATGTCTGGGTTTGATTTTGCGTGTGAAGTCTCAGGTTTCAAAGAATTATTGGAAAATTCAACCCCCAGACTATCTAACACATTTTTTTTGCGTCTGTTGCTTTACTAGTCAGTCCTCTAGCTAACAATTCTACCTCTAATTTATTAGGTGAAAGATTATTCAAATATAACTTTGGGTCCATTTTGAAAATCAATACTCTTCAAAAGTATTGTAAATAAAACAAGAAAAATTTTGATAATTTAGAAGAGACCGAATTTTGATTATCTAAATAATTAACAATATAGTATATATAAATAACACCGTACAAATTAAATTAATACAAAAAAAATGATCAAGACGATAAAGAATATTAATAATAATATTTATGAAATCAGACAAACTGAAATACATAAAGGATGATGATGAATATCGCCAGGGCCGAATCGGAGTTTATATTTATATATACATATCCTATGTAATGACTTGAATAAGAAAAGAAAAATGTAATTAAAAAATAATAACTGGAATATCAAGATATAATCTACGACTGGATGTTACACAGAACGCTGGTTAGATAAACAGATTCACGGTTAATCAAATGCCTTAGTTCTGTGCCCACGAGTCGGTGCATATTTTATCACGATACACAGTATGTTCAAAATATTAAGAAAACAAAAAAAAAATTAACAAAATAAGATAAACATTGGGATGAAACTAAACCGTAAGATTTCGATGAAGGGATTAATAGGATAAAACAGAATCACTGCATACTCAACTAATAATACTCCTATACAAATTCGGTTACTAATCTTTGATCACTCAACAAAATATATTACTACATATACTATTGCTATACATATGAGACTGTATGAAGATATCAATTAGGTACGAAGAAATCATCCCATAATCAACTAACGATACACATCATAAAACAAATATCTGTAAAAAATATAAATAAAAATAACAATATTCTACCAACCCGCGATTAATAAATATTAATAAAATTTACCAATTTTTGTGAAGCGGTACTGACGGTTGAATATGATAAGCGGAGAAGCCGCTTGAATACTTCTTATACGTCAACCAATGTTTACTGTTCAATAACACCACGTCATTGCATTATAGGAACGCTAAGTAACAAATATTAAAACTGCATGTCAAAGCGTATTTATTCCACAGTAGAATGAATACTGTTTGTTTCCAGCGCTCGAGTTTAATTGTTGGTGCTGTTAAATCCTTCCTTTGTTAGTATGTATACTTGGCGCAGTAAGTAAAATATGAGGCCCTAAAAACCAAATAATTGAAATACCGATATACTATCCAGTAAGCGAGTTTAATTTACAGGCCGACAAATTGAATTAAGTTTTGTGCTGAAATGTTGATGAACATAATTAAACCATTAATATCCAGACAATTAATTATTTAATAAGTATTTAAATTTGTAATACTTACATTTTAAATTAAAATGTTAAACCTGCACTTCACCCTCCATATCAATTATAATTATGATGACGTCTCTATTCTTAGTTACCTCTTAGTACTTGGGGCAGTATACATATAAGCACCGATACTAAAGTATTGATTCTTCGACTTTTTTCTAATATATCGAAGGCAAATACGATAGCTCAATTTTAGCGCTCGATCTTGCGAGCAAGCTTATACAAAGACTTAGGCCGTCTGTCTGTTGGCACTATCACAGCAAAAACTATACATATCAGAGAGTTCAAAATTTGCACACAGATACATACTACTCTAAAAAGGTCACATTTAAAATTTGGGAACTCTAGATCAAGTAGTTTTCGAGATATTCAACTTTTTCTAAAAATAGAGGTCACACAGTTGCGGCTATCTACTTTTTTTTAAAATTTTCAATTATTATTCTAGGCATACTTTTATCTATAATAAAAAGAGTGTTATTTCAAAACTAGTTTCTGTCATTTTTTTTTTTTGATTTGCTTAGGTTTAGGTTAGGTTTCAATGGTTGACACTTAGGCCATTTTTTGGCCCATTGTGATACCACGCATTCACGCTACATCATTAACCCATTCACCTATTCACCTACTCACACAACTACAGTATATTACCCCCTGCACATTGCAAGCTCCATGTCAACCTGTACATTGACATGGACGGTGGGTCGGCGCTGAATTCTGCACTCCATCAGAGGGTCTTAGTTGTGTTTACTAACATCACCGATCGTAATCGACGACGAAAATTCGATTTGCATCTAGCCTCTGATGGGATTCGAACCCAGTACCTCCCGGTCCAAGTTTGATTTGCTTAAGATTCTATTCATTTTTTGTCTATGGGCTAATTTGTTGTATTAGCACCTTAGTTGTTTCAGAGGTTTTACACCTCTGTCCGTCCGTCCGTCTGTTGCATTTTTCCTATTTTATCGAGCGCTTGTCGGACAATTTCAATTGTCCGCTTCTACTAGTTTAGTTTCGTTATACTGGGAAAACAATATAATTTGAGCTAACATAATGTTTTGGTTTTACATTACACTAATACATTTAAATTTTTTAGCTACTGTCAGTTTCATTTTTCGTGTATGATATTTTCTATTTCTATCGTGTATGATATTTAGTATAGTTTTCTATTACTTTCAGGTTCTCCGAACATCTTCTAATGGTAAATAATTGTACACTATATTCCATTTGTTGAATTAAGCTTTCCAAGTTCTATTAACTATTATTTACTAATAATAACATTGAAATTGTGATCAATTTTTTTACCTTCAGAAATTCCAACTACGAGAAACAAACGCCATCCACCTTGGTAAGAATTTTATTAATTTAGTTTTAAATTAATTAGAGGAGCTTTAAGGATAACCAAATTAAAGATCTAAAAGCAATTACAAAGAATTTAAAATTTGAAGCAATGGAACAATTGTTAGACAATTCATTTCGATGGGATTATGATTTTGATGGGATTTATAGGATAGATGCCCCAGTCTAGTACAGGTTCAAATGGTGCCTGTTTTTAAATATTAATCGGCCTGTCAACATGGCATTCGATGTAATGGGGATGCACCTCTTCTAAAGGGAATATTTATTCTACATTTAGGAATAAATCGTTAGATTTTGTTAGCAGTTATGTATGAGACATTTTCAAAATTCGTGGATCTAGAATTGATCTTTACCAGCCAATGGTTTTAATTATTTAAAATGGGCGTAAAATCATATTTGAAAGAGCGTTTTTTAATACCTACTTACTACAAAGCTTAGAGGCAGTGTATAACTCGAAATGCTTGCTGTTTGAATGCTTTATAAATTTATATTTAAATTATAAACATCACATAATTAACCCACTGGGCCGAAACCAGAGTTCTTAACTTGACTTTTATTGGATTTACTACGTAACATAAAGTACAAAGGTTCTGATTTTTATGTAGTGAAATCAGAAAACTAAATTAAAAGCATATTTCAGATATTTGCTTTTTTAATATCTTTATTTAGCTCGCTCCTGTGTTTGTTTGCTTGTTGACGGTATTTTACAACAGAATTTTCACCAACTTATTGATTTGCTAGACACTTGCATACCAGTTTAATAGTAGATGGCAATGCAATATTCAATTGCAAATCTCGTTTGGTTGTTTGTTCGCCAGCAAAAAATTTCTAGATCTTAAAATAGTAATTTTGATCACTTCCCGACTAGCTTGAGTGCTATAACTGTAAGGATAACTCAGTTCCCGATGACAATGCAATATACACTCAATACATAGAATTTGTAAAACGTGGTGCTTAAAAAGTTATTTTTTGTTACTGTAATTATTTATTTGCAAAGGCTATGCAGTGCGCAAATGGTTCTACGAAAATCGGACCTAAAAAACCGGACGTCCTCGAATTGTCTGGGAAACGGCGAAAAAGTAAGGGCGGGTAAAGCAAATCGCGAAATAGTTGGGAGTGCCCAGGCCCCAGAAAAAATTAAAGATAAATAAAAAAAAAAAATATTATTTATTTGATTCAAAAATGGCGACTAATATATGAAAAAGAATGTTCGTTTGTATGAGGCTTACAGACTTGGAAAATAAATAACTGATTAATCTCAATTTTTTTCCTTGGAATTCTTTTAATTACACTCAAACAAATACTAGGTTGTTCAGTAAGTTTTGTCGTTCGATAAGTGATAGCGCTATTAGGTTCGTCGTTTTATTTTTCTAAAAAGGGTGCTACTTTTTTATGAACACCTGTGATTTTTCATGTAGATCTGTCAACTCGTTCGTATGCTGTTCAAAGTTGACGTGTCACAGTATTTTTTTACAATGGAAAAGCAAAAAGTTGAATATCGTGTAGTGATAAAATTCTACTGTTATAATTGAAGGTGAAGAGTCCTTATACACTTTTAACAACACCTTTAAAAATTTTGTAAAATTAAATTTACAAAAAGTATGTTTTTGTTAAGAAATTGTTTACATTGTCTATATGTAAATTTTACTTATCGTTAAATATTGTTAAAGTTAATGTAACTAAATTACTTAGCAGGTCAAGTAGAAATCGCATCGATTATTTTTTTGAGGGCACGGGATGGTTTTAGGCTGCACGGTATGGCTCTAACTTTTGAAAGGGGCGGAACAATTAAGAAAAGATGTGATTTCGGGGAATACATCATACGTAGCGGTCGCAATAAATCAACCTTTTTTACTTCTTCGGCCTTTATTTGTTCACAAATCGAAAGTAAACCGCATCATTTATTAACACGGACAAATTTACAGCCTAAAATGATGTGATTTACTCCCTAGGGACTAAAGTAGTTATGGGTTACTATATTTTATTATGGATTACTATTACTTTCTATGTCCATGTTTCAATTTTATTTTTTTATTTATTTTATTTTGCCGGTTCTACATCCCATAGAAGGACTTGGCCGTCTTATTTCTAAAGTTACGTAATCATGTTATTTTTCGGATTAATGTGTGATTGGTCTATTGAATCAAAGGTAGATTGCCACGGCAGCTGGAAGGGGCAGACTGCTGTTGGATGACGGATACTGGCATGCTGCGTGAAAAAAACATGCTTGAAATACTGAAATTTGGTTGTTCCTTGGTTATTAAGATGGGACTGAGATCCTAATAAGTAATTTGAATGATGTATTGGAATCTGGTGATGGTAAATGAAACTAAGCCATTTGCAATCGATTATGAATTTTGAATGAAATTAACTTTTCTCGATACTTTGCATGGCATGTGTGGATAAAGCTGGTATAAATTATCACCAATTTCAAAAAATCTTCCACATATTGGTGATAATTTTGTTAATTTAATTGATAAGAAAATTAATATCAACAACATTAATATTCACAAACAAGAGTACAAATTGAAAACACTCGCCTTTTAAAACAACGTTTTCGGCGACTGCAATATAAATATATTGAAATATTGCGTTCTGCACAATTTGGACATCGGTAACGGCAGCTTAAGAGACAATCTCTCCAGCAAATCATGAGGAAATTGATAAAGATGCATTATTCGAAGCAGTTCAAAAAATTTAGGAGAACAAATTTTATTTCTTTGTTAATTATATATGTTAGTTATAACTTTGTAATATATTTTATTATTTTTTAAAAATAAATAAAAACTATTAAACAAACGAACAATTATAAATAACATTTTGTCTGTCTGTTTCTCGCTGCTCCTTGCACTTTTCTCCTTTTTTTATTTTTCTATCCTTTGTTCCTCCTTTCGTTCAAATTAGTTAGATAACAATGCATTTCTTTGTTTTGTTATTTTCACTTGATTCTGCGGAATTTGTTTGATTAATAGGGCTATGTCGATGGTAAACATAATTGTGAAAATGATGTTCATAGTCAGCACAATAGAGTTGGTGATTTAGAAGAAGAAGGCCAAAAGCACGATGATGAAGGTAATGCGGATTGGGTTGGATCCACGAACTTTCTTGGGTGACATTTCGGCCCTAACAAATAGTCCCGTGATACTGATTGTTTGTTGAAGCCATTAATTTTGTTTCTTCGTCGTATTCTCTTTTTAAAATACATATTTTCAATGACTTTTCTTTACCTTCATCACGCACTTGAAGCGTGCATGAACAAAACCTCCTAATGGTCCAACCTCACCAAACCTTTCGGAATACAGCGTTATAATTCACGGATTTGGCCTTCTGTCTATATCATATAATTAGTTTCTTGAGCATTATTTATTAGCACTTTTATTTCTTGAAGTACTACTATAAAATTTACGAGAAATTTAAAATGTTGATAACAATGTCAGTTTAAAATATATATATAACACTGTCTTCGAAATTGTTTAATTCATCGGCCATCGTAATTGTCGCTATCATTTTATCTCTCGACCCATTTCTATAAAATTTTACAGAAATTTTAAAGATTGAGAATTAAATCAATTTACGGAGTCAACTAAACCTCTTCTAAAATTAACAATATACCACAAGGTGTGAGGCCAGAAAATCTAGCTTATATATAAGTACAAGTATTGTAGCATCATCAATACTTGTACTTATATATAAGCTGTTTCTGTTTTTAACAAAAGTGTACGTAGTATATACTTTGTATTTGTGACCCATATTACGATTAGCGTGGTGGCTACTGACTTAGAACTTTTAAATATTTACACATGTTGTGGAGAGTCGACCGTATTAACATTTCTATAGGAATATCATATTTTACAGGAAAACATTTTGTTTTACTAATTGCAGAAAACCAATTTTCTGGAGAAAAAAGATCATAAAATTTTTGAAGTGTGTTGTCAATTGAATGGAAACAATAACATTTGACGATTTTATTAGCGCCCACGACCAATGAGCGTCAAAAAATACTTATTTCAATTCATTTGGCACTTTTTGATTTGTTCATTCAAAAGTTGTTTAATAATGAAAGAATAGTGCCACGATGAAATTAATTGAGCTGTAGGAAATATTTCGGAAATATATAGGGCGGTCCACGGGAAGTGGCAGCTATAAATAAGAGCTTTTCGTCTTTTGCAAACATTTTTAAGAGTATATCATTTACGAGAAAAATGGTTCTAAATTAAATTTGAAACAATATCGGCCAAGATCATTTTCCCAAAAACTCAGCGGAAATGACTTTTTTTGATAAAAAACTGTTTTTCAACAAAAAATCGGCCCTGTACTGCCCGGATTTAATTGCCCGGAATTAATTGATTGAAATAAAACGTAATACTTAAACTTTTTTCGGAAATAGGGAGATCCTAGTGAATTTTGGCGAGAATCGATGCTCCGGAAGTGACAGTTTTCTTAGAAGAAAATATTTTGAAAAGGGCAATTTTTTGCAAATTTTTTGAAAAGTCAGAGGTCGGCACTCAAAGTGTTACCAAATAAGAATACTGTAAAATTGTCAGTTTTTATTTTTTGTATTTCAAAACTTCAGTATATCGTAAGAACATTTAAAATTTAACAAAAAATATATTATTGTTTGATGAAGCCACCTTAACCGCAGATAATAGCATCTAGTCTGTCCGAGAAGGGTTCACTCGCTGCACGAATAAGGTCTGATGGTGTTTTGTTCCATTCTCGGCGATGTGCAATGTTTAAGGCATCATTTCTCATTTTTTAGTTAATAGGCCTCCAGAATGGACCTTTGAATTTTATTTCGATAACTTTATTAACTGCGATGGAAAACGATATGTTTCCGGTATAGGTTTGTAAATAACATAACAAACTGATGCTTGTCAAAAAATGAGCGCGCTGTCATTAGCCGTTTGGTTGCTACAGCAGCGTGAAGGTGGTAACACGTCGAGCACCGACCTCTGATTATTTTCGAGAAAAACGATTATGAAATAAAAGATTCAAAATTTATTTGGAAACAATATCAGTCCAGATCAGTTTTCCAAAATTTAAGTGGAACTAACGATTTTTACAAAAACCTATTTTTCAACTAAACGCGCGACGTGGGAGAGCCCAGAGAACTGATTCATCTGGTTAAAACTTTATACTTAAGCTTTCCAGAAATTGGGAAATCCCATTGAATTTAAGGCGAAATCGGTGAATCGCAAGTGGCAGATTGGGCAGTTTCAAACAAAATTAGTTTAGATCTTTTTTTTAGTTTTAACGAAAATAACGAGTTTTGATAAAAAAAACTTTATTCCATCAAAATTCGATATCTCTACAGTCCAAGCGCATTGACTGTTCAGGATTAAGCTTAATACTTAAACTTCTTCCATTTATAGGGAATTGCAAGCGAGCTTTTCAGTTTTTACAATTATATTGAAACGTTTAACATTTACAAAAACAACAAAGAACTAAAAGTTTTATATCAACTTAAAGATTAGATTTTCAACAAGATTCGCCATGTTAGTTTTCTGAAATTTAAACAGGAATAATGGTTTTTAATTATACAAAACAGTTTTACCAAAAGCCCGGTTAGTTTAATTTTCCGCTTTAGAAATCAAATTCGAGATCTGTGTATATTTTCGTGGTAAAAGAAAGTCAAGGGTTGGTCACAACATATTCACCCTTCGTTTTTTATGAACGGGAAAACGTATGCCTTTGATGTTTGCCATCAGCTAATGATTTCAATAGTAGCTAAACATTTATTTTCTAATAAGAGGGCCCATACCGTCCGATTAACGTGACTGTTTAAAGTCAGGTGTAGTCGAGTTATGCTACACATTGCGACATGAAAAAACGGTGAGATGAAAGGTTTCTAAACATGTATGGCCATCACCTAAACATGTGCTTATTTTGCAGAGTTAACCGTTAGTTTTGGCGCTTTAATGAGTTAACGGTTCGCGGAAAACACAAAAAATATCAGGATCTTTCGTGTAAAAAATTGCTGATACAAAGCAAAAACTGTTAGTGACCATCAATGCAAGACACGGGAAAGTTATTTCCGCCGTAACGCTTATTATAATGTGAAGGCATGACTATGTGAAAGGACGTAGATGGAGGAGAAGAATTGAATGAATGATTTTAAAACCAATTAAGTGATTCCAATTAAACAAAAAGTTTAACCACAATGATCGTCAACTTTTATACTCATATTAATGCTTTTAAAAATAAGTTTCCGATAATTGTTCTGATCGCGATCATTCGGTTATAAATTTTATTTTATTGTTATGTTACTTGTTTCCAATTTTTTAATGTTGCAACTATTATAAAATACAAAATTAATAAATAAAATTTATGATCATCAGCAGAGACCGTTTAATTCATAAAAATATTTTTTTTTTATTAATGTAAGCGCTGATATTTTTCTTATACATGTTGTTGTGATCCAAGATCGTGATCATTTTGTATATTTTATTTTTTTGTATATTCAAGACCAGAAGTTAAAAATTATTTATATTTTTATTATATGTGAAATCTTTATGATTATGTCTTCGGATTTATTCCACCTACCGATATACCCTTATCTCAACTTCTTCATTTTATTGCATAGCGTTTTACATCTTGGATTTATTAAATGTTTTAAAAGAAATCGCATTGAGATTATGATGATGGATATGTTATGAGATTGAGAATAAATTGTGTATTGCCTTTTTAAAACTAATACGGTGATTGTTTAAAGTTATGTTAGGATTACAAACCAATAGGAGGTGTGCATTTTATCTTGAATATATAACTGTGTATGACTGTACAAAAACGAAAACAAAATCATCCATACATTTTTCTCTTATAAATCGTAATTATATAATTATTCAAAATATAAATTCATCATATTAATCTGTCTGAATAAAAATGATTATGGATGATGATCGTCTAAAGATGACGATGGTCACTTATACGTTTTTGATTTCGATGATGATGTTATCCATGTTTTTCTACAAACGATGTAATTAGCGTGTGATAGTTTTATGTTATTTTTCAAATGTTTTAGTTTAAAATTCTTTGATTATGACGTCACTGAAAAAAATAATCGGTGATATTCACAAAAAAGCGGAGTAATATTTAATGAAAAATGATTAACAATTCAGCCATGCAAGCGCTTTGTATATTCACTGCGATTTTAGCAAATCAATCATTACAATTTCCTGAGTAAATTTTATTATTTTTATTTCATGGTGGATAAGCAATTTTTGCCTATTGCTTTGATATATTTACTCTGCAGTTTATAAAATAATTTAGAAATTCTTTAAAGAGCGCATGGTAAATAATGACAGCAAGGTGGATAATAGTTTACAATGCATTTTAAAATTTGCGGATCGAGAAAACTGCAGCGCATTAATATTTACTCTGCACAGAAGCAAACACTCGAAACTTCTAGATTGGAAGAGACAGAATTTAATATTTAACATATTAAAAACCAATTTTAATGAAACACATTCTTTATAATTAATCTTTTTTATTCAGATTTCACAAAAGGCCATCGATTTTTCTTAAAATAAAGATGATAATTAATTACATCTCCGGATTGACAATAAACTTACGGTGTGAATTTTGATCAAACATATTTTTCCTTTATCAGCCCTAAAAGATATGGAATTGTTGTAATGTTGCTAATAATCAAATTCTCCTCATATGAGGAACCATTTAATGTTCAGGGCACTGAGTTGGTCCGGTCCTCTAAAATTGCTTTATAAAATCTTGAAGTTAAAATAAGAAAGCAACAAATATAAGTAAAGCCACATAAAGTAATGTAAATTTAATTTGTGTTTACCATATATCGTTTCAGCACTTCTATGGTTTAATCCTGAAGGTTATACGGGCATTTCTTGCGACGCGAAGTCAGGTTACAAAGAAACTGCAAAAGAAGGATAAAAATAAATATAATTTATATTTCATTTTATTTATAAATAATTGCCATTGTTCGCAACAAATCCGGAAACTAAACGAACTGGCGTTTTTGTGGCAATTTTTGTACTGCTTTAAATTCACTTTAAGACTAATTTTTGTTTGAAATTTTAAATAAAATTTGGAGAACAAATTCCGATAGAATAAATGATTTGATTGGTTATAATCTCCCCGCAAAAATTATTTTATATTTTAAATGTATATTTTAAAAACACTTTGCAATTTATTCTCAACGAAAAAAACCAATTTTATTCATTTTTAATATGTTTGCATTGAACATGATACCACAATTGAGGATCACAACCTTAATACAAATGAAAATGAAGAACAAATTGACGATAAATTCGATTTTAAAATACATTAAAAATGAAATTTTGACATAACAAACTACATTTTAATTCATTTATTTATATTAATAATAATTGCTTCGTTAACCTTGCAGACACAGATCAAAGAGTTTTTATCGCTCTTATCGCTTCTTCTGATAGTACCACAAATGTTAAACAAAATCAAGTTTTGTATATAAATTTTTTTTAATGTAATTTTAATTCGTTGTATACCTTACAGGATGGGGGCTGCCCCAAACCCCCGCTTTGCCAGAATTTATACAATTCTTTAAGTGTCAAATTTTATTTATAATTTTAAACTAAGTAAAAAACTTTCATATTATTCACTTTGACCAAAGGAGTTTGGTAATTATATATAATAACCGGTTAAAATGATAAATTAAAGGAAAATCATTGATATTTCACAAATTTACTAAACGTACTGGGTGCAATTATATATAATCACCGGATTATACACTTTGACCGTAACATATATACAGAATTGAATTATGAACACTATTAGTATTTTGGAAAATCCTGATTTCTGCTATTGTTTTATATGTTAAAATATTTCAAAGTAATGAAATGCTTTTAGGATCACATTTGTTATTGTTTTAAGATTATTCACGATATTCTTAGAAGGTCACAATAAACTTATTACCTGAGGAAGGACTAAATAGATCAATAGTATGCATATTTTACTTTTAGTTTATCCTCTCATTTTATGTTTGTCGCGCGGTTTGACAAGGTGTTTTTAAAAATTTTATCACTGAGCAAAGTAAGAAATAATCTACTTTAAGTGGTTTTTATCATTTAGTTAAAAAACTTGTGTTTAAGTTAAAGTATGTGTGTGTGTGTTTAGAAAGTCTAGACTGAGACATCTATTTTCAAAAATGGGTCGAAAAAGGACCTAAGCAGTGAAAATACATGCTATCGGAGCATTTATAAAAACAAAAAAAAACATTTTTACCTCGAGATCGCAAAAATGGAAAAAGATTCTTGCTTATCAGTAAGTAATTTGGCAAAAATTCTTCAATCAGGGGGTACATTTTATGAGACCAATAGAAGAAACTGTAAAACGATGAAGAAGACAACGCCTAGAACAGACCGGAAAATTATTCAATCGTTCTTAGAAAAACGTAAAGCAACGACGAGTGAGTTACAAAAGCACTTTAATGAAGAAGGGATAAAAATATCAGCGCTGACATTGCAACGAAGGCTATATGTAAATAATTAAAATGCACACGCGTCCAACAAAAAAATCCAGACTCACTGAAAAAATGCGGAAAAACGTCTTATTTGGGCTAAACTTCATAAGCACTGGACAATAGACGACTGGAAGAAAGTAAATTGAATTTTTAAGCACTCATTATATATTTTCAAAAGTTAAATTTAAAAAATCCCAAATTAAAGATTTTTTTAAAATTTATTGGTTATGTTTAGTGACGAATGCAAGCTAGAAGCCGTTACAGAATCAGCCCAGTTCCTCAAAAGGAGAGCAGGAGAGAGGTTTAGGGAGAACTGCGTAGTCAGGAACATAAAACATCCACCATCAGTAATGATATGGAGCTGCATTAGTGGAGATGGACCTGGCCACTTCAAGGCTAATACTCTTACAATTTCATGAAAGATGGAGCTCCTTGCCATACCGCAAATTTAAGAGTGAATGTCCTCTTTAACCAAAATATTGACATCCTCTCTTGGCCTGGAAATTTTCCGGATTTAAACCCTATTGAGAATTGTTCGGCCTTATTTAAGCCCAACGTATATAAAACCCCCAATCCTACAGTGTCCATCCTAAAAAAAGTATTGAAAAAATGTGGAGAAATAGTGATCAAATTTGCAATATGATCAATACTTGTATATGTAATATGCCTGGTGAAAGAATAAAAGCTGTGATTAAAAATAAATGTAGTTTAACCAACTTTAATTTGTTTTCCAATTTAAGTATACTGAAAATTTTTTAATTTTAAAAAATTAAAACTTTTAAAAAAAAGAAATCTTGTTTTTATTTATATTTTGAAAAAATACTGGAGTTTTTCACTATATTGATGGTGTTCATAATTCAATGAACAGGGACCGTAGATAGAACTTGAATACACCAGACTTGATTTCTAAAGCGAAAAAATAAATTTACTGGATTTTTAGTAAAACTGTCTTGTATATTTAATAAAACATTACTCCCGCTTAAATTTCAGAAAACCTGAAATTTTGCAACATCATTGCAGTAATTTACAATGTTAATTAATTAAAAAAGTTTAAGTATGAAGTTTAACCCTGAATAGTCAATCCTGGACTGTTGTGATGCCGAGTTTTGGTAAAATAAAGTATTTTACGAAACTACTAATTTCCGGTAAAATTTAAAAATTGATCTAACAATTAATGATAAAAGCTTAAGTATAAAATTTCATCCCGATCAATTAATTCATCTGGGCTGTACCGGGGACGAATTTTTTGCTGAAAATCAGTTTTCTGGTATTCTTGAAAAATTTAATTTAAAATCTTTTTTCATTCAAAAAATGTTATAATAAAGGAACGGCTATTATGTCGTGTTTTTCCTGTGAATGATCTTTACGTAGCACACATCAACTTTGAACAATATTTAAGTAGTACTAACAGTAATCAAACGTTTGATGCTTATCCAAATATATTTTGGAACCTTCCAAAAATGATAGAAATATAACCTAGAATACCTCATTCCGATTGATAAACCTTGTAACGATTCCGAATTATTATAATTATGTGATACTGGAACTTTGGATTGAAATTTACTTTTATCATTTTTTTAAGTATGTATGTAATATTTCTCTCTCTCTCTCTCTCTTTCTCTCTCGATAATATTAAACTATTACATTGATGACATTAAAAGAGATATTCGTATAGAGTAAATACGATAATTGAGTTTTTTTGGACTATAACATTTCCCCTACCTATTTACATAAATTAATTTAGCTGAGCATCTTGTGGAGGTATTAGGAGAGAATAAGCAATACGAACGAAGATAATAATGATGCAGAATGATGAAGCAGAGGGAAATTGTGATTTCTTAATCAAATGATGAAGCAAAAGTTTTTAACATCGAAGATGTTTTTGGGGTCGCATTATATAGAAAAATGGAACGAAATTTGGTCCCAAGAATATGCAACGAAATAATAAAAAAAAATAAAGTAAATACAAGAGAACTAGAACACACGGACGCAGCAAGACAAACCAAAATGTATTACTTTTACTAACTATGTACTTTTGGTGATTTTTGCTGGTCATTAGCAAAAATCATAAATTAGAAGAAAGTCATCACCAAACACACTGGGAATTAATTATATATAATAACTGGTGATCATGCTCACCAGATTTATCACTTTAACAGTGACATAGACGCCAGTTACGCTTATAAAATTATTACTAAACTCACTATAAATAGAATATTAACTCTGAAATAAATTTTACTATTTCCTAGATATAACATTTTTTATTTGTAATTTAATTTTGAAAGTAATAATTTTTTTATAATATGATAATTAATAAATTTAAAAGTTAAGTTACTGACTAAAAGCAAAAGAAATTAATTCACACAAATTAGCACGTGATCATCAATATAAATTATTATCAAACAAGAACATTCTTGTCACCGCACAATTTCAATTAACCGTTCACCACCACAATCACGTTTACCGATTTAATGCTCAATTGAAATGAAGATTAGAAGAAAATAAAATACTGTTCCTATTAAATGCGCGAGAAAAAGCACGTCCAATGTAAAATATGAATGAACTTTATGTGAATATAAATAAATTTACTAAAATTCGCAACTACTAAAATATGACACATATACCAAAGTTTTTTATAAAGCTTTCAGCTTTCCATTTATTTCCCATATGTTTATAAAATAGTAGATACAGTACGTTCAGCAAGAGCGTGTGCGGCATAACTGTACTTAAAAGTTAAAACTATAGGAACAAATATAGGCGGGGCTTACATCGGTTTTATATTGTTTGCTCTTGGGCGCTCTAAAACAAACATTAGTTTAACTGCAACTGTTTAGCGGATAACAAACACGAAAGAAATGAGTGCGATTTAAAAAAACGATTTGAAGCGGTGTTTTTAAGTTCAAATTCGAAAGGACCACAAATGTCGGTTGCAAGTGCAGCAAAATATATAAAAAACTCGAAATCATTTGTATATAAGAGGATTACATATTATTCAATGGATAAAAAAATTGAATTTTTGCCAGATAGAAGCAAAATCCGTACCACCACAAAAAAGGAGGATGAGGCCATAATACAGTTATTTGGGGGAAAATTGGCGAAAAAGAATATTATTATACCAAAAACCACCATACGAAATACGATTATGGAACATGGCTACGCATATGGAAATACTTTGGTCAAACCACTGGTAACACAAAAATACATTGAAAAGCGACTACAGTGGGCAAATGAACAAAGAAACAATGATTTTACGAATATTGTGTTTACCAATGAGTCATCCTTTTGCGGTTTTAATGTTATAAGACGAACTAAGCAAAAAAAAGGATTGTCCGAACTGTGAAGCACCCACCCTAGTTCCATGTATGGGGATGCTTCATCAAGCAAGGTTTTGGTAAATTGATCGTTTCCACACAGAACCTATAAACGCACTTTTTTTTATCTGTCCTTATAAATGATTTGGAGCGGGGAACTCTAATTGCATCTTGCTAGAGGACAACCATCCAAAACACCATAGCATACTCTGTTCGAAATTTAAACTAAAAAAGGGTATCACAACATTGGATTAACCATGTCAGTCACCTAATTCCAATCTTATCAAAATTTATGGGCACTCACGAAGATTAAGCTGTAAATGTACCACATAAAAACTTTAAGCGCTGCGAGTTGTCCGGATGATATGGACAAATGTATCACCACAGTATGCAGAAAAATTGGTTGATAGTATGGACAAAAAGGCAATTATTAACAGTAATGGTGACTTTACTAGTATTAGTTGATAGCGCCCTAGAAAATATAACAAACTTTCATAATAAAAACAAAAAAAAAATTAGTTTTATTTTTATTTAGTTTTTTGCCGTACACGCTCTTGTTGCACAAACGTAATTAGAAATTAACAAATATAAATTACAAAATAAATGACTATACGGTAATCATCGCCGGGAAAGGCAATGTTGATATACCATTAAAAATTAAAATTGGTGTGGGACGAAACATTTAAAAATTATTACAATAAATCGAAAATAACAACAAAATTACAAATTTAATAATTATATTTAATTAAACTAAAATATTTTTTAAAATGATCATATTGAAAATGAGCAACGTGAAATAACTGATTATTGTATCTATTGTAATATTAGAACTCACAATCAGTCTCATAGACCATGTCAAAACAATCTTTACTACGGGCCTTTTAACGCAACGCTATGTCAACGGTTCACCGAATATTAACCAGGTGGCAGTAAAGAATGAGACATGAAAAATTACTTTAACAAAATCAAACGTGGATTTACACGTTTTACACGTGGATTTTCGAATTCTATTTTCCTCAATTTCCAACGAAAACGACGAGTGTGTAGTAAAAAATGTATGTAGGTACTATTAGATTTTTAATAATATACAGATTATGTAATGTTTATTTATTGTCAACATGTAATACTTAAATTAAGTGCATAGTAAAAGCTTACATAATGCTAAAATGTTTTGATATAACTTTCAAAACTGGTAAGTTTAAAATGTTGTCCATAGTAATTTCAATTTACAGGTAAGCTCGAAACTGATATTTCTTCGGTTTAGGCTGTTTCGACGTACACAAACGTCACATTGTTTGTATGTATTTCAGTTATAACTTTCTTTGGTCGACAGATGTAATATAATGAAGCAGGCTCCTGCAAACTTTCGTCTAATTTAGCTATCCCGGTTTGCTTAAATTTCTCTAAATTAATAGGAATATATTGGTCGATATCATTTTCTATTTTAGCTTACATGTTGTGCTTTGCCTTTGTTCTACGCTTTCATAAGTTGATTATTCTCAAAAATAAGTTGATATTTTTGTGATATTTGTAGTACAATTTCATGATAATTTGTATAGCCTGCGTAAAATAAAATATCGTTTTAGGCCTTTGCAAGTGAAATATTTTCAGATTTAAGAGAATTAATTAATTCAATTCGATCATTACGTTTATTATTAAACTAGTTTGGTCTCAGTATTCTACATGCATATCACAAAATAATCATAGGCACAAGTATAATTATAATTTTCATTGTTTCGGTTTTTAAGAAACTCGGTTGGTCTGACGTTTAACTTCGGAACAGTTTTATTCTTTTGTCACATGACGGTTTTAGGCATGTCCATAATTTTTTATTTTTAACCGAAAGGCATTCAATGAGTTCAACGAGTTCCGGGTTTGGAATCTTTCTCCAAATTTTTATCTTGCGGTTGCAGATCATAAAAAGATTCGTTTAGTTTTTGCTTGGCCTCTCCATCCCCTCTTCCTCTGCCAAAATCTCACTTTAACATTTCTTGGATTCATCTTTTATCTGGTTTTCTCCCAAACCAGCTCGACTTTTACTGCTTTTGGAATTTGTGGGAACTTTGTTGACTTTCCTCTTCAACGTGTACACATATCTAATGGCAAGCCTCAAAAAAAAATCTCAGAGGCTTCGCTGGTAAGTTACATTGCTTCATCATCTTTTAATGGTAGCGAAATAATTTTCAACTAAACATTAGGCCATAATGGTAAAAAAGTTAAATACGTTTTTTTCAATATTTCATGAAAATTAAAGCTATAAAATATATTAATAGGACATTCGATTGAAGATCCTTTCATGCAAGAATCAGAAATTTTTTTGAATTCTTCATTCACACTCTGACGATTTAGAGTATCTTCAAAGAGCCATTTACAGTTTCCCAGCTCGGCTGCACTATCTGTATCGTTGATCACGTTTGTGCTTTTAACTTCACGATCCTTAGATAGCTTCACAATAGTATCTAGCGATTCGCACATGAACTGTAACAGGTTCTTCTTCTGCATAACGATGGAAAAATGATTCCAGACTTCAATTATGTATGCTTATGCTTTCTTCAAGCAACTATATATGCTTACAATAAAGCCACTATCTCTGTCAAACGTTTTTTATTTGAAAGATCTGAAAATAGTTATTATTATCTGCAGTCATCAATGTATCAAAATGTGAAACACTGTGAAAGCAACTAAACCTCTTATTTTCATTGGATTCACAATTAATTGATATGTGCAACACGTTCAAATATTATCTATTCTATTAAATACTAGCTAGACTGCATTTATTGGAGCAAAATTAAAGTCAGTGAATATAGTTTCAAGTTGTGGACTATTCTTTATTCTGTTTACAACCTCGTTTCTATATGTGGTTAACCAACTTCCAATGTCATCGATATTGTGGCTAGAATTAACCTTGTTGCTTAAGGGGAATGGGTCACTTGGTCCATCGTTAGCTACTTTCACTTAATCAATTAAGGAATGGCATAAAATACACGACGGCGTCAATGTTGGGTGTTTTATTTTCCCTTAAAAGAATATGCAATGTGGTGGTTTGATGGATAATAGCTGAAGTGTGCTGTCATTATATGTGACTTCTTTAATAAGGTCAACTATCGGAATTATTATCATTCTCCTGTAAAGCTTCGGATCGCACTTTTCGAATGGATGTTAAAGAATTGACGCTGGTAATGTTAATAGAATGGATAAATTCAGCATTTTCATTTTCCATCATTCTCGTACATTTGTTCTGCAGTTTCATGCGAAGTAAACGGTTTTTAATACTTCGATTTCCAAACTGCGCCTTTAGTTTTAACTGACATTTGAAAATTAAAACCTTCATCAACTTCGCGTCTAACGCCAATATTTACTTTAATTTTATTAAGTTCTTTGGCGCATGTTGGTATAATACCATTTTCTTGAAATTCGATAAGTCTAGTGTCAGTGTGGTCAGTCTAGTGTAGTCATCTTTGCTTAAATATAATCAGTTTCGTTTAAATCATCGGCTGATACTTTGGCAGAAGAGGAAATAATTTTATTTTGTTGATTATGGTTTTTTTATTTTAGCCATTTTGTCATGTGGGAAAATTAAAAATTGATGACTTTTAAAAATTCCTTCCTTGCTCGTAAACAAATTATGGTTTATTAGTTTTTCAAAATTTAATTTATCAAAATCGGCAATTAAATCGATAAATACGTTTTGAATTATATATATTCAGATCATCAACAAATTTATTATTCAAAATATTCAAATTAATAAAAGAAAGGTACGTACCTTTCGAAAAGCACTGATTGGATTGTTACGGTTAGTAAAATTTAAATTAAACTATATGGTTTTTCAACAACAGATCTCCTCTGGAATATATAGTTAAATTAACTAACTACACGACTATTAGGTTTTGTAAAAACCTCAAAAAATTAATAAACTTTTGTAATAATAATTATATTCATCTACCCGTATACAATTTTTCCACAGGATTAGTACAACTAATGAATTCAAGCAGTAACTCAACTCTGTCCAACCGTCTTTCTAGAATTTCCGCCAGCCGTTAAGCACTAATGCAGATTCGAATTTTATCTGGCATTTCTATTTCGCTTTTATACCTTTATTTTGAGCGATACAGTAACCCTACAGTGATTGGGTTATCCCAAATTCCTGGTCCGCCGTCGAATCCTCTTGGAGCCTCTTCAGTAACACTGATCTTCCAGATAGTCTAGACTTCCTCGTTTGTGTCGATCCGAATGAAGTATGGTGCTTGATAAACCATCACTACCGGGTTAATTAGGCACCACTCTTTACATCTTACTAACTGTGTTTTTATATATTTTTAGCATAACTGCACCGAAATACTTAGCTAAATGAGCTGTTGGTCGTCACCAGTGAGCCCAGGGAGTCCTTTTTTAAAGCAATTTAAAGCAAGCCAACAGAGTTACTGAGCTCTTTGTTAGAGCTTTCCAGGAATTTTTCCTATTTTGATAGTTTTCCACATAGGGATCAGCATTGCGCTTTTGTTTCCATTTATTGCTTTTGAAATTTTTACACTATGAATGGTCAAGTTCTCCCAACAATTAAGTTTTTCACAGAGCCCTACTTATGTCACACGAGAAACAGAGAAATCAGGGTTCGTCATATGCGAACATTAAACCATCAAAATTGCATTGTAAAGTTACAATATTGTGTATTAAACAAAAACGGCCAAAGTTTATGATCCTAAAGCATACGACTTCAAACAAATAAATTGTGTAATCGATCAATAAATAATAATAATATATACAAAACACAATATATGAGCATATATTGCTCGCGATCATAAATTTTTAAACATTTTTTGACACATGTTATATATTTTGAATAATTTATAGTTATTTTATCGTCTTCATTATTTCATGTTGAACTTAACACCCAAATAATTAAAGGGTTCGTGAACACGATCGCACCTCCATCATCATCATCTACCTATATTATATGATCGTATATTATAATAAATGATCTTTTTCTTTTAAGAAATCGTTTAAAAAATTTATTTGGCATGCAAACAATAAAAAAATAAAAAAAATTGGCAACAAAAGTTATATTAAAATCGACATTAAAAACGATTTGAAAATCGCTTTAAGTTTAACCGAAAATTTTATATTTTTTTGTAATAACACCATTTTCTAAACGAAAGCTAATAGATATTGAAACTGACCTCCTAGTATTCAAAATTGAATTTGCTGGAATAAAATATGATCACTCATAAAATTCAAATTTCATTTCAAACATATTTGTGTATAACACATCAATCTAAACCGGAAGTGATAACTTAATACATGGTTTTCTCACCTTATTCCAAAACATACAAAGAAATGATCACATGGCATATAATTACGTTTAAATGTTTAAAAAAATTAATTAAAAATAAATAAAATAAAACTTGATGGTCCCTTTTATTTACGTTTTTTAAGTGAAAGGACTTAAGAAAACGAGAAGCAGGTGGATCGAGACCGATTATCATTAAATGATCGTTTAAGAAAATGTTATTCGAACATCATTCGTGTATGTGCACGTGCGGCTTCTATATGTATTTTGATTAAATGTCGATATAGCCGCAAAGGCAAAAAAATAAATTTGGATGATTATCCTGCCTTATATTGCGCTTACCACGCTTTAATTTTAAATTACCATTTATATTAAAAATAATTACTAATAATAATCTTTATGGGCATAATATACAACACATTTTAATACGGCTTCTCATCACCGATGATTTACATTGTATATAAGAATTATTAAAAGATCATTAAATTTTAGTTTATATGTTGTATACACATTTTAATTAAGCAACAACAACAACAATTAGATTCAGTGTATGTATGTTATTTCGTATGCCGTCGTAAACATGAATGAAACATAAAAAATTGTGTAGATAACAAATCAATTTAACCATTATTTCATGTTAAAAGCATATATCTGGAACAAAAAATGTAAAATGGTTTTAGTGCGTTCGCGTTTTAACAATTTAATTGAAATGGAGCAAATTGATCGTTTGATACACTTGACGAAATATTTATGAAACCAAAATACGATTAGTGATTTCTCCTACTAACAATTGAAGCATTTGGAAATAGTTTCTACCTTTTACTGACTTTTTGGTAATTCTTTGAAACTTGCAGATTTTAATTATCAGGTTTTTTCCTAAAACATCACTAGTTGTAATTTATTCTAACATCTATTTCGCTAAGTGTGGTATGGTTAATTGTACCAAATGCAAGCCTATTATGTGTTTTACAATACTAGAAATTCAATTTAAAAAAACGTACTTTAAACAAAAATGTGTTCTTCTAATCCTAAATCTTTCTGTATTGCAAGATTATACAAATGATAAGAGCGCGCGAATATGGAAAACACATTAAGATGAGTAGAAAATGATTGTGTTGTCTTGGCTTTTTAAATAAATATACTTCATGTGCAAAGAATATGAAAATTAAATAAAAATAAATAAACAACAGAATTTGTGGATAAATACACTAAAGCTTTTTGGGTTTTTCAGCTTTTGTCTACACATTTAGGATAATGCAAAAAAAATCTTTATTTATTCCATTTGTATACAGTGTTATGATGTGTACAGTTTGAGTTCATTTTTTTCGTACATACTCCTAGTTTATTTATGAGATGACAATGAGTTCGACGAATATAATTTTTGCCTCTAGTTGAACAAATTTCGATTAAGTATTTCTACAGAATTTTGAATTTTCTTTAAATTCAAAATTAATCCCTATGCAATATATTTTGAATATTTCGTTATTTTTGTGAATAAATATTTGTTACATTATTTTTTAAATTTGAATTGTTCTCACTGCTTGCCATGTCCTCAATCCCCGTATTAACTTGTATCAATCCCAAATTTGTAATAATTTGATATAATCCGCGAATTCGTTTCCCTGGAATAACGGCAGTGCTAAGCATCTTCGTTATTTTGTGGAGGCAGACAATTCTTTTTAACCATGTCGCAGTTTTGTTTGCATCATGATATTCAAGATTATTATATACGTACAGAGGCGAGATATTTGATCATTCGTATTTAAATACTAAACTCCTCCTGCTACGTACTTTCCTGCAGCTCTAGACTGTTAAACTTTTGTCCAGAATTGAAAATGATAGAAAACAGTAGAAGCAAATTTTTTTTTAAAGGATAAATTCTTTCGCCTTTTCAAATTTCGCTATAATTCGTATTTTTCAACAAAGTCAAGGGGGACCAAAATTGTCATAACAATGAATTTGACAATACTCGTCCCTCTTGTAGACGTAGAAACTAACGCTAAGGGGGGGGCAAGGAGTTTAAACATTTAATTTTATTTATAGGCGAAGAGGTATGAAGAAAAACGCATCGTGTAGCTGCACTGTGTGGAGCGGCCCAATTAACTTTTCCCCACAGTGGGTCAACACGATACGTTTTTCTTCGTCCCTTTTCTCTTCAGCTATAAACTAAGTTTTAAAGCTATAAACTTAAGTTTTTTTTCAGCTATAAACTAAGTTTTTTGGGGGTTTTTTCAGCACATTTGCACAATAATTTTTTGTGTGGATCGTGTTGTATACTCAGTAACACAAACGAAAATAAATTTTACTGTCAGATCTTGTTTTGTTTCTTAGCGGTCGGCGATAGATCGTCGTTGAGGAAAGACGTGTTTTTGTCTTTCTCCTCAAAATAAATAAGTGAATAATTTTAAATGTGTCTAAATTATTAAATTAATAAAAAATAATAATAATAAGATAATTGTTGTTACATATGTACATAAATAAATAAATGAAAAAATAATAATGTGTGTGAAGTGGAGAGTTGTACATATTGTACAGTTGCATTAGTTTTTGTGTGGTGCGCTTGTAATGGCGTAGAATATGTACATAACAATTTCCGTTGCTATGTATGTATTTTGATGCTGTTACTTGAATGCAACCTACGCATTATATGTAAACGTTTGATGTGTACGACTTTTCTTGATTTCAAATGATGCGCATAAGATAAGTTTTTCTTTTTTTTCATTGCTATTACATACATACATACAGGGTTATCCAATTCGAGGTTGATAAAGTAGAAATCTGTATACCGACATCTGTCAAAGATAAACGTCAAGTACGCTGTCATTTATTTAGTTGACATTCTGCCATTTAAGAATATGGAGCATTTAACAATCGACCAACGCGTTAAAATTATTAAATCCGTCGATGCTGATTTTTCGAACAAAATTTTCTTCAGTGATGAGGCTCATTTTTCGCTTGGTGGATACGTTAATAAGCAAAACTGTAGAATTTGGGGCTCAGAAAATCCACAATTGATTGTAGAGAAGCCATTACACCCGGAAAAAGTCACTGTTTGGTGCGCATTGTGGTCTGGTGGTGTGATTGGGCCGTTAAGAGAGAACAACGAACCGTTACCGTCAATTCTGAGCGCTATGGCCGCATGTTAACCGATTATTTTTTTACGAAAATCGAAGATTATGATCTTGACGATATGTGGTTCCAGCAGGATGGAGCAACCAGTCACGTAACACGAGCAAATCGAGATCTTTTGCAAGAGAAATTTCCTGGACGTTTGATTTCGCGATTGGCTGATGTCAATTGGCCTCCAAGATCCTGTGATTTAACGCCTTTGGATTTCTTTTTGTGGGGCTACGCGAAAGATCGTGTTTACGCAAACAATCCTCAAACTCTTGACGAATTGAAAACTAATATTGGTAAGGTAATGGCCGAGATACCGCCCGAAATGTGCCGAAAAGTCATTGAAAATTACCTCAAAAGAATCAAGGCATGTAAGAAGTCCCGTGGAGGACATTTGAATGATATCTTGTTTAACTAAAAATGGCAAGGATCAATCTGTAAAATGAAATAAAAATTACAATACATTCCGAATATTTTGTGTGTTTTTTTTAAGTTTACTTTATCAAGCTTGAATTGGATAACCCTTTATTATTTCTACAAATAAATGTTAAGCATTTTAGTATATAATTATTTTAACTGTACTGTAACTCATAAAGGCCGAGAGTACTATGTATAATATTCTCATGTTATTAGGGTATTGTTTGCGTAAGAAAGGGTTATCAATTCTGTTTTCTGTTTTGTTACACTTGCTAACAATTTTTGTTGTTGTTTTGCTAAGACGAGGATGCAAGTGCAATTACATATATTTTTCGTGTTTTTTCTGCTATTGGCAATTTGGAATTCTTTTTTTTGTTTTATATACATATTTACTCGTACATTATATTTGAAACATGAATTTTTTAGGAGGTTAGGAATATGGATATATGTACGTACGATATATTGTTACTCGTGAATATATTTGTATGTGTTGGTATGTTTGTATAGATAAATGTTTATGTATCTATGGATCTATATTTATTGAAATATGCATATGTACCTGTTTATAGGGGGTCGAGTGTCAGTTGCATTTGCCTTCTTGTTCTTTTCGCGCTTTATATTTGTGCCGTTTGATGGTGGATTGAGTTTGGTAATAATTTGATTCATCATTTTTAGGAGAATTGGTTTCATTATAGGTAAAACTAATTATTTATTATTCTGATTTTTGTTGATAATTCTGTAATATATTAATCATTATATTTTAATTTTTATTTCTATTATTTTAAAAAATTAGGAATTTGAACAGTAATGATTACATTACTAAGTTACAGGAAATTAATTATTGATTATGAACAGAAAGCTAATTAATTTAAATTTCAGGATGCTCATGGGTTATTCCTCGTTTAATTAGGAGATGGCAGTTACTGTTTTAATGATGACCATGGTGCTTCGATTGTTAGTATTAATTATTGCTGAATTATACTTTAACAGGTTTTATTGGTGAACGAGAAATGTCGCTGCTACTTATTAATAATTATAAGCTTTAATGTTTTACACTGTTTAGTATCTCGAAGTCCTGTAATAATACTTTTGATTCTTTTTAGTACTATTATTATATACTAATTATTTGGTAGTTTGAATTTGACTAATTTTATTTAATATTTTTCAGGAGAATTGAATTGAATTAATTAATGATAATTATTACATTAAGCTGTTTTAATATAATTAGTTAATACTTCTTTATTTACCATTCTTTTAGTATTCCTAATGGTAAAAACCACCACTGGAAATATTTTAAGTTTTATTGCAGATGATTTAATATAATTTTTAGGATTTTGTTTGCCGAGATTTATACCATATTTTAAATAATTGTGCTGTCTTGTGTTAACCGTCTTACATTACATTTCAACTAACAATTTACTAACTATTGACTACTTAGGTGTCTGAAACCGGGTCAATTTCCATAATAATTAATATACCATTCCTATCCCTCCATCTTGTTATGTGTAAAAGAGTGTGCGGATGGGCCCTGCGTCAACCGGGAATCTTACTAAGGTTTGGTCGCACATTCCAATCAATCAATCAAAAAAAGATCTTGTTTTGTTTCTTAGCGACTAGTATAGAAATGAATTTTATTAAAAAATAAACGCCTGAGCAAATGTGAAGAATTTTACATTTTGTTTCAATACCTACTAGATTTTTTAAATCTAATTTTTTTTGTTTTTTCTATCCGTTTCGCTCAAGCATCCAGGATAAAATGAAAATAATTTTACACATACATAGACACGTGTCGCACTTGAGTTTTGCGTGCAACGGCAAGTACAGCTTCAGTTTTGTTGCAAAACGCAGTGTGTGGCAATGGCTAGGCTAAATGATGGTAATGCAGTTTGAAAATAAATTATAAACGCATCATTTTTACTGTGGATTTCATACTGTGATGACGTCTATTATTTTTTTGGATGTGCAGAATAATAAACCGTAAGATTTGAAGTATAAATAATAAAACGAAAATTATAAATAGATAAAAGTTTATTATTTTATAGGAAACGTACAATACACAGTTAACAGTTTGTAAAACTGGTATTTTACTCGTACACTGAAAGATTTAGTAGTGAAGTAATGACTATGGAATATTGTATTTACAAAACGAATTTTTGATTTTACAAATTATTAATTTCCTTTTGTAAGTCGGATATTAATATAGCTACAGCAATTGGATACTCCAATTGAAAATTTTGAAATATTTTAAGATTTATCCAGTGCTTCTAAAAAACTTCCGCACACATATTTTATACCATCTATATAGCATTTTACGAGTAGTCTATATTTTTCCCAATTGCAAATATGTACGGATGAATATTTCTTTTCTCCGATAGATTTGTCGCCGTTCGTTCTTGAATAATCAACTCTAATAGTATTATGCAATCTTTGCAGTTCTATATGAACTTTAAATTACGATCTGGTACCAGGAAGAGCTTTCCGAGGAATGGAAGACCGCACTCATATGCCAGTTTCATAAAAAAAACGAGACGATACCGCCGATAAAGTGCTTGCTGATGTTGTACATTCCCGAATCATCCCCCCTTGTCGAATTTATAATCAGTGACTATTAATGTGGTTTATGCACCAACTAAGTAACCACAGACCAGCGTCTTTGAGGGGTAAATTGAAAAAATGTTTTGAGTACAACATAACCATTCACTAGCTCTATTTAGCCTTTCAACCAGAAGGTTGTTCCTCTCTGTAAGCTAATAAAAGGACCGTGACTGTGTAACAGGTGGTATCCACATTCGAAAATAAAATGCAGACTCTACCTCCACTAATCCACGCAGCATGTTTCAGCCGGCTAGGTTTCAGTGGCTGGAGGTGGGTTTATATGGGGCGAGATAGAGCTAGAATTTGCTGCTGTGTTGTTACATTTAAAGATCGATGGCTGCTGAGAAATGGATTATTGAGAGCATTCCCAGTGGCGTGAAAAAAATTAGGCGGACATTTCGTTTAAATTAATTCAGGGAGAAAAAAATTGAATTTGATAAAGTAAATTATTTAACATCAAAAATAAGAACAATTAAAACTATTATTAAACATGCAAGATTGTTGGTAAGAAAATATGTATGCTTGTGACATACTCGTAGCATACCAATGCAAAAACAAATTATTCGAATTTAGCTCAACAGCCAAAACTTAAACCTAAAGAAATATTTAATTAAGACAGGAATAAAAAACATGGCCATCGAAAAACTTAATTACAACAAAAATTATTATTATAAAAATTTTAAATCAATTTTTAATTTGATTTACATTACTAATTATTATGAAATTCACTTAAATATATAATTAAGATTAATATAAAAAGAAATGTATAATAATAAAATAAAAAAACCTGACATATATGGATTCGAAGCGTTGCGCATCCGTTTCGTAAGATGGTGATGTTAGTCGCCGTTAATCCTCAAAAATGAATCTTCGATTCCGTACAGGTGTATTGCATTCAAATTCGAACGAAATTTTTACCACTATAACTGGATGTGGCACAACTGTGATAGTATAATTTATGTGTCCGTATACGAGAACACTTTAACGTTTTTTTCGACGGGAACTTTTAATTAGTTGTTTTATTTATTTATAAGTTAAATTATGTAAAGTTATATTTATTTATACTCTAAGATTTATGTATTTCACTTTTTCACAGTTTTTTTTTGTATTTATTTGTGTGACTTTGGGCGGTATCAGAACAATATCGTTTAGTTCAAAGGTTTTTGTTTCTAAACCAAACTTTTATCACCCACTGTAATGTTTTTTTTTTGTGGTTCAATAAGTTTTGCGATAACTTTTAACGAATTTTGGTAACTTAATTGTCCATACACACTAGCTTGGTATCAGTTATCTAACGCACTGTACACCTGTGTTACCTTAGCTGCACTTGCACACAAATTGTCTTTTAAAAAAAAAAAATAACACGAGTATTTTTGTTTCGATTTATAGTCGTTCACGATTATTAATTTATATTTAGTCCATAATTAATTAGTCGAATTATTATATATGTATTATATTATTTATTATTATTATTATACATATATTATATTAACTTATTATTATTTTTATTAAAAACACAAAGTTTTACTCCACTACACGCATTTTACTTTTTGTTTTTCAACCTTTACCAAAAATATGTTTATACAGTGCTGGGAAAAAAAATGGGCAAACATATTTTATTGCAAATTGGAGTCTTTGTTTGCTAAAATTACAAAACTGTTGAACGTAATTGGCTTATTTTTTGATTTTAAAAACTGAAAAAAAAAAATAAAAAAATTACCTGCAATTTAGGGGAAAAACCCCGAAAAATGCCAAAATATTCAAAATACGTTTATTGGAGTTAAAGTAATGGAATAAATTAAACACTTATTTTTAAATTTTTTTTTTGTTTTTTATTGATTTAGTCTATCTTTAATATTAATATTTTTTTGGACCACCATTTGCTTTTATTACAGCGATACACCTCCGATTCATTGAATTTGATAAATTTTTCGAAGCCGTAGGAGGAATGGATTCCCAAATCGTCATCAACAAACTTTTCAAAACTTGAATCGATTCTGGGCGCTTTCTTGATTCTTCTAGCTTCATTATAGACCAAATATTTTCAATTTGATTTAAGTCTGGACTATACGGGGGCCAGCTCAACACATCGATACTTCTTTCTTCGAAGTACTTTTTTACCTTTAAATGAAGAGATAAGAAAAAAACAAGTTTTTAACGAATTATTTATGTTTATCTGTAAGCCAATTTCTCTATCTACAGTTCAAATTTAATAACTCACAACTTTGGCGGTATGGCACGGAGCGTTATCCTGTTAAAAAATAAATTTGCAAGTCTCGCCAAAAAGCTTTAATAAAGAATGCTCAAATTCGTTGTGTAGGACCTGCAGATGAACAGCTGCTGTAATGCTGGAACTAAGGAAGCACAATCAACCGGTTTCATTTCCAGAAAAGCATCCCCAGACCATAACTCGTTCATGTTTCGGTGGAAGTCTTAAAAGACATTCGTTCTAATGATCTCGCCCGGTTTTCTTCTTACGAGAATTCTTCAATCTTCAACATGCAGCTTGAATTTTGATTCATCGGGGAGCCCATAGCAAAAGTTGTTTTTTCACTAGTAAAGAGAACTCAGGCTTCTGGACTGGTTTAAGTGCTCTCTAACCAGCGTTAACAAGTCTTTTTCTTACTAAGCTGGCTGAAATTTCTTTTCCCGTTGCTCACTCAACATCCCGTCTTATGTCCGATGAAGTTTTAAAACGGTTCCGTCGACAATGTAATATTATGAAACGATCTTCCACTGGCGTTGTCTTTCTGGGCCTTCCAGAGCCTTTCTTTCTTTGTGTACTGCCCATCTCTTACAATTTTTTAATATTCCACGTGACAGTACTTTTAGGAATGTATAATCTTTCTGCTATTTCACGCGTGGTTAAGTTTTCTCGCGCCCAAATCAACATATTGCTTTTACACTGCTCACTAACTTTTCCCATTTTTTTAAACTAAAATTGCACTTTATTCTTTACTAGCTGAGTTACTCGGCATTGCACGGGAGGTATGTAAGCATGAGTTGTATTTTCGAATATTTTGTAGAAAATGTCTGGATAACTCAGTAGTTCCGGAGACGTAAGCCAGAAGAGGTTCAGGTGGATCATCCAGAGGAGGCAAATTCACTTTTCCATTTGATCAACACATTCCAGGCGATTCATTGTAAAACTTTATAGCATGACAATACAAACAAATGTTTTCCATTTGCCCAATTGAAACATTCTAATCATAGTCTTTCTCGTAATTGAATGCTGCTAACTTCAAATCACCTCTAAAAGTTTCGATTAATCGTCCATATCGTAACCGATCGACTTCCAGCCGGGCCTCACGATATTCAATGGTTTCAGTAACTCTAGAAAAAGACATCCTGCTTCGAACATTTTCAAGTCGTGTTTTACGCTGTTAAGTTGTTTCATCAGCTCTTGAAGACGAAACCCTGCTTCGAACGTTTGCAAGTTGTGTTTCGCGCTGTTTAGTTGTTTCATTAGCTCTAGAAGAAGATGTACTGCTTCGAACGTTTGCAAGCCGTGTTTCATACTGTTCACTTGATTCAGCCACCATTGCGGCTCTAATCTTCTTCGAATTTGCAGTTAATTAGCCAATTGATCTTTTTTTCGGTGGCATTTTTAAGCAAAAATGAAACGTGTAGCTTATTAATCAGGAATGACGGGCATTCAAAACAGAAATTAGTATTAATTTATCAAAACGATTTTAATGTTCCCTTCGATACGTTTCACCGCGAAAATGAAAATGTCTTTACGGAATTTTTTTTAAGCAAAATCAAATGTTATCTACAATCAAAAAGTAATCATAGATTAACACGTTTATAAACTGAAAACTTAAATCTAATAAGAATGTATATTCACTTGAAATAATATTTAATACCTGGAAAATAATCACCAACAATTATTTTATTGCAATATAGCTAACTAATCGAGAACAACGGCATCCAAAACACAAATTAATATTAATTTATTCAAAACGATTAAAACTACGTCCACTTCAATACGTTTGACCGCGAACTGTGGTTGAAAATGACATTTCGAAAAACAAAAGAAGTTTTTTCAAACTAAGGCAATTTTACACGTACAATAATTTGAATTCAAGGATGTTTCTTGTAGAAGATGCTATTTTCAAATATAAAACGCTAGTACTTTTCAAAGTAAATCAGTTTATACGTACAATATTTTTAGTACCTTTCCTAGAATTGATTTTATGAAACAATCATTGATTATTTAAGTAATAAACTAAATAAAGTAATAAACTATTGGCGTTTAGTATGAAACTACTATTTTCATTAAAAGCCGCCGGGTGCAACAGTGGATTAAAATAGAATGTTAATTATTTTTGAAGTTATGTGGAAATTAGAACTCGCTGACTATGGTACATTTCAAAACAGGATATGATAAATAGGATACCACTAAACAGTACATGTCAAACCAGTAAAAATGGATTATTAGTATGGAGAGATTTGTCTTCAGTTAAAGTGATGAAAGATTGTCTTAAATTTAAACTGATAAAATTAATTTGAATAATTAAATCAATTATAGTAGAGGTATGATTTGTGTATAACAATCGCACGCTAGATATCCTGAGAAAAAATTTGTACCACAGCCCCTAGACCCCGGGGTCCAGCCGCTCCAAAAGTATCGTGGGCTTGGTCCTGAACATGTAACATATACATGGTAAAAATTTCATGGCTATCGGTAAAGCGGCTAAGGCGTTATTTCAGAACAATCAAATAATTGTATCTTTACATGTAAAAATAAATTTTTGATCCAGGGGCGGACCCCCCGAATTCGAACATGTCTCTTATTTCATATAAATCGTTTCCAAAACTCATTCTCGTAAAAAAATTTAAATTTTTCAAAAAATTTGTACCATGGCCCCCAGACCTCAGGGTTCAGCCCTTTTCACAATATCGTACGATTGTTCCTGAACATGCAACATTTGCATGGTAAACATTTCATGGCGATTGGTTGCGCGACTGAGAAGTCATTTTGGAATAATCAAATATTTGTATCTATGCATGTAAAAATTAATTTTTGATCCTGGGCTGGGCCCCTCGAATTCGAAAATGTCCGTAATTTCATATAACCAGCCCCATAAACTCATTTTCGTGGAAAAATTTAAAGAAAATTAAAATTTTCGAAACAATTTGTACCGCAGCCCCTAGACCCCGGGGTCCAACCCCTTTCAAAATCTCATAAGGTTGGTTCTGGATATGCAACTTGTACATGGTAAAAATTTCATGGCAATCGGTTGAGCGGCTGAGAAGTCATTTTGGAATAATCAAATATGTATTTGTATCTATACATGTAAAAATTAATTTTTGATCCAGGGCTGGACCCCTTGGATTTGAAAGTGTCAGTAATTTTATATAACCAGCCCTATAAACTCATTTTCGTGGAAAAATTTAAAGAAAATTAAAATTTTCGAAAAAATTTGTACCGCAGCCCCTAGAACCCGGGGTCCAGCCCCTTCCAAAATATCGTAAGGTTGGTTCTGGATATGCAACTTGTACATGGTAAAAATTTCATGGCGATCGGTTGAGCAGCTGAGCGCCCATTCGGAACAAACAAACAGGAATTCATTTTTATATAAATAGATTTGACTAGGATCACTTCCTGAATAACTTAATCTTACAAAATATGCACAATTTAGACTCAAAAAAAAAAAATACAGGCAATAAAACATCTGCACATTAATGTCGGCCAAGAACGGTAGGCGTAAAATAAAATAATTGCTTCACCAATTTTTTTGCACATCAGTTGCGGTGTTGTACCGGTGTAATAAAACAAAAGGCGGTCCAACAAAATACATAATATTAAAGATAGAACTTTTATAAATCAATAAAAAACAAAAAAAAAATAAGAATAAGTGTTTAATTTATTCCATTACTTTAACTCCAATCACCGTATTTTGAATATTTTGGCATTTTTCGGGGTTTTTCCCCTAAATTGCAGGTAATTTTTTTTTTCAAAAAATTACATCATACATGTTTTTAAAATAAAAAAATAAGCCAATTGCGTTCAAAAGTTTTGTAATTTTAGCAAAAAAAGACTCCAATTTGCAATAAAATATGTTTGCTCAATTTTTTTTCCCAGCACTGTAGGTTGAAATATTTTACACAACTCCTCGAATTTTTCATTTTTTCGTTGGTCCATTATCCATACAAAATCCATACAGTCACAATCAACTGTTTAGTCTATTACATTTTAGTTTTGCAATTTATATTATCAATCAAATAAAACTCATCAATAATAATGTGCAATTTATACAGTAGCTTAGATGTATAATAGAATGGGGCTGACCTAAATTAAAATAAGAACTATTACGTAGTATAATACGAATTATTGATGATAGATAATGTAATTAAATTTCTTGACAAATAAAGATACAAAACTTGGAACGGGTTTACGTTACAACTGATCGCCACGAGATGCGCTTGGACTATGATCTTTAATCTAGCATGTGGTAAGAGAAAATTGTATTGAATCATGGCGCTGCTTATTTAATAAGCCAGGCCAAATTCTTGGATATGCAGATGATATTGTGCTTCTTGACCGGAGATCATATATCAATTAAGGACACTTTAATACCGCTTATCTTTCGCACGAAGCGACTGCGTTTGAAAGTGAGCACCAACAAAACTAAATGTCTATCAACCAACACCAAGAAGCATTCATTCGGCAAATCTCGGGACAGACAAATTTGACAACGTAGAAAATTTAAAATACCTCGGTTCAGGTAGATATAAATTCCGGCATAGCAGCTGAACATCGAGTCTTCTACGTAGTCAAGTCAAGGTATTTTGAACACAAAATATTTTCCATTATTCCAAACACTCCCGTTAAAACAGCAGAAACATTTTGTTTTGCCATCTCTACAAAATAGTCTTGGCCTACACCGATTTGATAGTCGCGCCGTGATAACAATTTTAAAGATGTCGATATTACCACTGGCGGTAATTTATCTTTAAGATCTCTCAAATTTAAATTTATTAGTAAGACTGCGGTCCAATTCGCGACTTATTTCAAATAAGTCGACTTATTTGACTTATTCAAAATGGCGGCTTCAAATAACTAATCTGCTGGTCCAATTCAAATCTAGACTTATTTGAACATAACCCTACATTTCATAACTGACAAGTGACAGATTACAGTTCTAATAAATAGTGGTATTTTTTTATTGCTTGCAATTAAACAAATTACACATTTGAAAAATTATTAAAATGGGAAATGGTGGTTACTGATATTAGTAATCATCAAACATGATGGAGAAATACTGAAGTACATATTTGGAAACGCGTCTTATGCGAAAAGTATGTAATCAAAGTATTTATTGTTTGAATCGTGTATTGTCTAATTCATATTTGGTCTAGGGTTTGAAATATTGTACAACCGACTTTAGTTTTGGAATTATACCATTTTTGTGGAAACTCTCAAAAATAAGTCAAGAAAGTTTACAATAAGTTTCCTCGTGAGGTTACCTATTGTAGACTTTCAAATAAGTCAGTCTACACAAAATAAGTCATGAATTGGACCGCAGGCTAAGTCTTACTTTTTTAATAAATCGAAAAAAAATACGTTTTAAAAGGAGCCGCTCCAGAAGAAAATGCTACTCAAGCAAAGCAATGGCTTGATAAGTCATATAGGTACTCTGCTCCTTCGAAAACAACCGTTGAAGTTGGTTTGCTGAGTTTAAACATAACCGTACAATCACCGATAATGTTGGACGCCCGAATTCAACAGGTATTTCAAAAAAGCAAAAGTATTTAAAAAAGAGATTTAATTATTCTTTTGTGATGAACTGATGCTTGTGACGCTTTTATCTAGTTCTTTCAACAAATGCTCTATATTGTTCAGGTCTAGCGATTGCGATGACTAATTTAATTGGTTTAGTTACCCTATTGATTAATCATTCCCTTACTAGTTTCGCCGCATGTTTTGGATTGTTGTCCTTTTGAAAATACCACGAATAAGAAAATTATGTTTGACGCTGAGCGGGATAAATACTCGTTCAAGTCATCTAAATACATCTTAGATATCATGTCCTTTAAGATGAATACTAAAATGACAACACGGTTTGCCACCATGTAGCAGTCTCAAACCATATGGCAGGGCAGACCCACCTGAATGTTTTTGTTGTTGGTTTTATATGTTTTCTCAAGCGCTGTTTTAGCTCTCCTCCATTACTTTCGTCGTACATTTTATGCAAAAATGTGAAATTTGCTTCATCACTGAATAAAACGCATTGCCAAAAACCAATATTTGTACCTGTATAAAGTTGCAAATTATTTCTTACCATCTGTTAACGCGGGTTCACGTACGTGATCAAAAAAATTTGATCACAATATGAAGTTAGAAACAAAAGCTATTGCTCTAAATATTAAGCTAGTTTACTTGACGTTTCATTTGTCATTTTCAACCATTTTAATTTGTGTGTTGCGTGTGGCTGTGGTGACGACTGATAATTAAATAAAATAAAAACATTCATTTCATTTTTCATCAACATTCGTTTATGGTTGAGTTTGCTAAATCACAAATCGAATGAATGAGTGATAAATTGATGAAAAGTTTTCAAGATGCCCGTAACAATCCGTTTCAATTTCGGCATTTGCAGTTGTGTCACAATTTCGCTGATTTTAGTAAAGTTCCGAGCCCAAAGATCGTGTTAGCTTCTACTTCCGATATTGAATGTAGATAAGCACGTGATTTGTTTGTACAATGAGCTTCAAATTCTAACAACAGCATTATTGTAACGAATCGTACCTCGCCTGGGACTTTTGCTCGCAATTTAATAGAAAACGGTTTGAATGGGCGTAAAATTATTATACGAACAATATGCGATAGTATAAATATAAAATAAAATATGTATTTCATTTTTCATAAAATAAAGACAAAAGTGGAAAAAAATTGATTTAATTCAGTCTTGTCCGATCCAGCCAATCCAATTATTTATTACTCTACCCTTCACTTTTCTGCTTATTGTGGTAAGGGATTACAATTGGCGCCGTGCATCGGTGTGATCATTTTACGGTGGCTAGCTAAATTCATTTGTACCAGCTGGTTCCCTATATCTGCACCTTTCGAATCCTTCGTAGTACGTCCAAATCGCTTAAATTATTGCTGTAATATTCATTCAAAAGTTAAATGGAGATAATTTAGTGATTTAAACAAACAACTTACATGACTACAGCTGTCAAACGCTTATTTAAAATTAAGTTTTCAAACACTGAAACACTGGCTGTCCTATTCCCGAATTTTATTCAATGTAATAATTCCGCAATTACACAACATTTTAGTCCACAAGATATTTTGAAAATACGTCGCACAAAATTACAAATTGTTTTCACAATTTTAATACATTTATTAAATATTAAAATTAATTAATTATGTAAACGCACGACAAAATTAAAACACCAAATGCCGAAAATGGAAATGGCGCGTGTTTTGTTTGTTTTTGATATTGACGTGAGTCATATAGAAATGTCAGAAAAATAGCAAAACTATTTATCCCTTTTCCCACTTACCCACACAATTTTGTGGGTAAGACAAAATTATCATGTTTTGTATGTGTTTTGAACCAACTTACACATTTGTGCCTTCCTTTCACACAATTGTGTTGATTGTACTTCAAATCAACTGAAATTTTTTATCAAAAAGCCATTACGTACTATTTTTTTACTTACACACTTGTGTGGTTTGGACTTAAATTTAGCCATTTTTTTTTTTTGTAGAAAAAGGGATATAATGAGCGTCATTGTTGCTCATAATTTGTTTTTTGTTTTTTCTATGTTGGATGCTTGCGATCAAAAATTTGCCCAAAGATAAAAATATTTCATCTCAGGCGGGGAAATTCCAACGATTTGATTGGCTTGATTCGCAAATTAGTTTTTGATTACGTACGTGAACCCGCGTTTACAATTTTTGTTTCAGTTTGCTTGCTGTATTTGCTCGTTGTGTCGTTCGTATTTTTATTAATCAAAAAGTTCACGTTGTCGTTTGTTGAACCAACCTAATATTCAAGCGGCTGTATCCTGATACTATCATGATTGTAAATTATCCTACAACAAACTAGTTCATTTTTGTTGGCCTGTTACAAAAGTGGTCCCGTTACAAATGAATTCTGTCAACAATTGCTACAACTTTTGTGGACGATTTTCCTTCTTTTAGTAATTTTACAACCACATTTCACATCTCTATAAACTTCATTCATTTTGCGGGAGATATTTTGTTGTAACACACTTAGATTTTACAATATCTTTGCCCTCAGAGATTACTTACATATGACTAATTGTAGGTACTTTATTCGTTCAATTACCACAGAGTGCACGCAAATTTTTGTGAGTCAATTCTATAAAACTGAATTTTTGATTAAAATAAAATAAATTATTTTTTAAAACAAACACGCTCTTTTCATTATTTAGGTCAACACATAACATTATGAATAATATATTTTAGAAATTAATATGAAACCCTTTCGATTTTAAGCTTGTATTGAAATTTTGGTGGGTGACTATAATAAAACGTATATAGTAACGTAAACGTATAGTATAAACGTAAAAATTTGAAGATTCAGAAAAATTCAGGCCAGTTTTTTCCAAAAATCGGGAAATCACAGTGAAATTTGGTGGAAATCAGTGTATCGGAAGTGGCAATTTCAAAAGAAGGATTTAGATCCAAATTTTGTTCGTGTTGCTCATGAGTTGCAATAGTATTGGGTGTGTGAATAGATTTCGCCTGTTTTTATTAAAATAAAATACATTTGGTAGTTTAGAAAATGAAATAATTATTTATTGAAATTGATTGCTCCATCCGCAGCTCCAACTTTCCCCCATCTTTCAGGAAATTTGCGGATTCCTGCTCTGAAGAAATCCTGGCTGTCGATTTTATTCAAACTCCGTCAGAGGAAACATGACGTTTTCGTATACGTATAAGGAGTATAGTATACAATTTTATATGAGTGTGTGTAATTTTTCTTTTGTTATATTTGTTTGTTTTTTGCGAATATAAGCACCATAAATTATCAATCGGTACAAATTGGTTTTTTTTGGTGCTTATGTCCTTTCGTCGTCTCACTTTTTTGACATCGAACCAAAGAACGACGAAAGAACAGTCTCACTTTTTTGACATCTCGCCAAGTTTTTGAGTGGCGAGTTAACACGTTCGCGCAAAAAACTGCTACAGCAGTCATACAACTTTTTCTATTTTTAACACGTTCGCGCAAACAACTTATCTTAAGGAATTACTCGTCATATTTTTCAATTTTCAACAATACATTCCTTCCCAAAAGTTATCAAATGTGTTCCTCCATTACAAAAGTTATCAAATGTGTTCCTGAGTAGCACACACATTACGAAAGTGTGCGTCAATGTGTAAGAAAAAAATGTTTAAATGTTAGAAATTATTTTAAAACTAAAATTAAATAATTAAACAAATTTAATTTTATTTAAAGCCTATTTGCATTTACAAATTTTAAATTATAATGGAAATGTTATCTAGAAATGTCACAAATTAAATGGCCATCATTTGCACTAACATAAACACACATACCACTACTAAATATATACTTGTGGTTATTTTTACGGCAAATGTAAAATTTTGAACAAAATCGACCCCTGGTCTTTGGCGGCGATCCAATCAATAAGGTAATTTTCGATCTCTGTGCGAGAGCTGAACCGCTTTTCAAAAAGGGACGAGTGCATCGACCGGAATAAGTAGTAATCTGAAGGGGCTATGTCTGGTGAATACAGCGGGTAGGGTAACACTTCTAGGTCCTGCTTCTTTAAGTAATTTTCACAACATTTACAACATGTGGTTTTGCATTGTCTTGCTGAAAAATTAATTTGTTGGATCTATTCACCCATTCTGGTCACTTTTCCTCTATAGCTCTCTTCAAGCCTACTAGTTGTCGTCGGTAGAGATCGCTATTAATATGTAGTTTCAAATGATGGTGGTTTTCCATATTTTTTATCTTCAATGCCAAAATCATCATTTTTAAATCGTCCAAACCATTCTTTGCTCGTTGTATTCGATGGAGCATGTTAACGTTCCACAAGCAAACAGTACCTACACTTCAACCAAATGTCGCATACTGCGTTTGACAGCTGATATTAAGTTCACTACCAGTATTTCCCATTTATACGTAAGCAGTACTAGTAACGACACCTATTGGCAAAAGGCGTAGTCATATTCACACACCCAATACTACAAAAGTAGTTGATTGTTGTTTGGACAGTACAAGTGCAATTCAACAGGATCTATTCCAAAATCCATATGGAGGTTGTTTTTTCTAACATATCGTTAAACAGGTTTTAGTATTTTGATTCGAAATTGTTGGACTATTTCTATATTACTCGGCTTGTTACATCCCTACAACTGAGTGCCGTACGTTCAAAGGGGTTTTAAAATTTGTTTGAAGCGCATAAGTTTATTTTGTACAGATAAATCAGAGTAACTTCTCAACAACCAATACGTTGTGTATTTTAATTGTTCTTCTTTTCTTTTTGACATAACTTTCCAGCGAAGCTTAGCGTCTAATGATTAATCATGTTTTTCACTTTTGTGTACTTTTACACTTTAATTAATTATAATTAGTTATAATAAATAATTAGTTATATATAATTAGTTATTTATTAATTATTTATAAGAAGAAATAACTGAAGAAGGAATATATCCAAAACCAATCCTTTTAAAAATCGAAAATTCAAATTTATTATCACTATAAGGAAGAATTAATAACCATGTTTTTTATTTGAAAAATCATTGTGTACTAAGTTAGTTTCATTATCTGGGAGTTTAGTTAGGATTTATCCGTTCATTAAATCGAATTGTAATAGTGTTTGATTCCGTTTACTATTTCAGTTGGCGATGCAGGTGTAATATCTTCAAGCTCTTGTCTTGCGCTTTCATTCAATTTATTTAGTTTTCACTTTGTTATTTATTGACCATGTTATTTCTTGCCCACTTTACTGACAGCATTGTTAGATCTTTTAACCGTTTAGTACTTTTCAATGTGAATAGTCATTTATTTCTATCCTTTGTCAATTTACTTCAGCAGAAGTTAAGCGCCTCATTTTTAGTTTCTGCATTTCTCTTGTGATTAGTCGGCATTGTGTTATTCTCATTTTGATTGGTGTGTTCGAATATCGTTAGGAGTGTTAGAGAATGATCTAAACTCAAATTCTGGTTTCATCCCTGTTTCATAAAATTGCGCTAGGAATATTTTAAATTATAGAGAAATCGATTTGATCTTCAGTGGGCCAGTATACGTTGGTGTGTCTGTTGAAATGGATTCACATTTGTCTTATTTAATAGTAAGCAGTAGTTTTTTTTTCTTTGTGGTTAATTTTGACTCTTAAAGAAATATACCTACTACAACAGAAGACTTTTTATATGGACCTTTTATTTCTTGTTTTCGCAGTATTCCAATCCGACAGGTATGGCAGAACTATAGTACATCATTCATTCATCATTCGATGGCATAATACAAACGATAATCTTCAAATTTAATGTGGGAATGGTTGGTAATGGTAAAGCAAATCTCTTCCTTCTTCAAGTTCTTGTTGTTACCTTAGCAGACTGTTACGATCCCAACGAATAAATGTGAAATTTCGCATCGCAATTTTTTATTTAAATAGAATTCATGTATCCCCACTCTGCTTCTAGAATAAGTTGCTAATCATCATAAATTTACTTTCTATAAGAAATACAGAAATGCTTAAAATTATAATAATTATTTTATATAAATACTCAAACATGATTAACTTAATTAATCGACTTCTTTGGCTAAAAAACTTGATTACATACCATTAAATTATTTCTTATCATCAAATCTAAAATATCACAATAATAAAACTCAGATTTTTTTAATTAAATTAAATTTTTTAATGTATTTTCAATTGTTTTTTGTATTTTTTGTTATCATTTTAATTAAATTGCATCATTTATAATATTTGTTTGTTTTACTTATTTTACATAATAATTATTTAAAATTTATTTACAATAAAATTTTATTTAGTTTTTTATATGTTTTAGTTTTGTTTTAATTTAAATTATTTATATTTATAATTAATAGTTTTTTTAATTTATTATTTATAATTATGTATTTAATTTGTTATTTATTTAATTTTATTTTGTAGGTATATATATATAATATTATAAGATTTTGTTTGGGTTATACATTATATTACAAAGGTTTTTTTATAGATTAGGTATTTTCGACATTTCGTGGCACCATAAGGGTTAGAGTTTTTTATCTAACTTGTTCATCGAGAAATAATAAAGTGGCAAATATTAAATTTATTGAAATGTGATAAAAACGATTAAATTTTATCACGAACAAATATCTTTTGGTTGCGGTGAAGGGGAGAATGGTCGATGTAATATGGGTGGACCATTTTGTGGCAAAAGTCGCACTATATTGCCCGTTGAGGATAACGTATGGCCGACTGTTGGAGGTGTTGGTGTTGAAGATGCCGAAGGATTTAATGTTGTAGTGGATTGCGATGTGATTGAATTTAGCAATTCGTTATTCAACCGATTTGGTGAATTAATTCGAATTCGCAGCGGTGACAATTGTGTAGTGGTTAACGGCGAATTACAATTTGCGGGTTGCAAAGTTGTTGGTAGTTGAGGTTGTGGTCGTAACACTTGTGGTGTTACTGGCAAATGATGTTGAGCTGTTAAACTAATTGGCGGTGAATGATGATGATGATTTCCAATTGGTGGTGAATTTTCACTCAATCGATGATGATGGTGGTGATGATGATGATTCGGATGATAAGGCAAGCCCGGTAAAAATCGTCCAGCGAATGAGGCTAAATAGGTCAGATTCTATTATTTAAAACAATTTATCTTTTTTCAAAACTAGTCCGACAACTTACCTGGTGTCAAACCAGTTGAATGCACATCAAAACGAAATTGGCTTAAGGCAAAATTTCTATAATCTTTCTCGCGACTATCATAATCCCGTTGATCATCGTTCAAATGATCATCTCGATCATTTAGTTTATCACCTATTCCACCGTTTGAAGTTGATCCAGGACTATGTTGCAACGAAGTACTACTTGGCACTGGTGAATGTGTTCCTAGTGATATATCAGAATCGGACGTATCGGACAACGCTGGTGAGACGGAAGGATCTGGCCGTCTTGAACCATGTGCGCCACCCGAACCACCCAACGGTGGTTGTTGTAATCTACAAATATAATAAAGAAAACAAAACGTTAACAAACTAAATTATTTCTAATGAGATAAATATTGGAAGCAGTTCAAAGGGTGTAATTGAGTGATAAGAATTCTAATGACAAAGACAATGCCAACGAAAAAATTTAACCCTTTCATTAGATACCGTAATTTGATTATCATTATTTACAGCATGTACATACGAACGTATATATTATTAATTCGTTAAATCAACAAACCTTTATATACTCGTATAAATACTACTCGGATACATAGATAAAGGGATGTTGAGAAATCGAAAAAATAAAATAATTCTGTCTTCGGTTGCGAGAGGGAAAATTGAGCAGGCAGAAAAATGAAAATACAAATTGTAGAAAATTGAAACTTTAATAATAGATTTGATTTTCAATCATTTGCAATATAAACTTATCTATTGCATTGTACAACAAAAACGAAAAAAAAATATTTTGGATTAATAGGGTCGGGATAATATAACAATACGAGCTAAAAATTTTAGGAAAAAAGGGTTTGACACCTCATATATACATGTATATAGATAACAATCTAGTTAATTTTATTTTGTTTGGTTTACACATAGCTTAAAATTCCATGGAAATTTGACCGGGCTATTTGAGATGTTCATTTATATCAGTCATTCGAAATCAAATAATCGAAACTATTTATTTGGAGGACCAGCTGAACGTACATTCCAAAAATGATATCTATTCGCATTTGTCAAGAGTAAATACTGTGTGTATGGATTTTCGAATAATTGCACCTTCTAATCGCCTTTTGAATTCTAAACAGATCCGCAAAATGATAAATAATTTTTTATATTTTATTCCACCAAATATTCACAATTAAAATGATATCTTTAGTTACTAATACATGCATTTAAAATTACATTGTAGTTCTACTAAAAGTATAATATAAAATTGGGTTATTTTGAAGGTAAAACAGAATTTAGAAAATTGTCTATTTTAAATTTCATTTATTTTATTAAGAAAAGGAAATCAGTTTGCCTTTCTTTGCCATGCTTGGTAAAAAATATCCTTAAAGCTATGTGGAACATACATCGTTATGTATCTTTATACATACATACATATATGTTTGTCAATTTTAAAATTTAATTTGCATGACTTTCTCATTTCGCCATTCCAATTTCATCTCACTCACTAAATTGTCTAATGAATCAATCAACAATTTTTTTTTTGTCGTTATTCTGCTTATTGTGTACATGTTATAATTGATCATTAAATTACAATAAGATGATAATAATCGATTCCCACGAAATTCATAGCAAAAAAAATCATTCATTATTCATTCGATTACATGTATACACATTTTGTGAATGTATTGTATGTATAACGCAATGTATCTAGCCTAGATTGATGGTGTGTCCACGGGAAAGAGAAGTACATACACGATTATGACTATGCAAATTTTACAGTACAACCATCAAAATGTTACAATTGAAAAGTAGTATGTATACAAAAAAAATGTTTTAGCTTTTTGTAAATTCACTTGTGGATAGTAGATAACTATGTAGACATTAAAAAAAATTCATTTCGTATTCATAAAATTCCAAAATTTCGGTTTTGCATTTTGAATGTTTGTGGTTGTGGCTAAATGGTTTGTTAACCACGTATTATTTTTTAAGGTTTATTTTGGAAATGTCAACAGACAACCACAATATCCTTATTATTGATAATGTTGGTTTATGGATTAATAAAACCGTTTATTGAATTAAACAGTATTTATTATATGGTTTAGTGTTTACTGCGTATGTTAAAGGGTGATGAACAAATTAAAAGATTATGACGATCGATGGTCAAATTTTTTCTGTTAATGATGATAAATTTTCCAAATGATACAAAACTGAAACGCCTTATGAATTTACATTATTAAAGGGCCTGGGATGTTGCTCCATCACTATTTTCAATTTAGTTGTGTTGTTCTCAGCTTGCTCGAATAAAACATCACTCCATTTCTTTCCTACTATTTCTAAGACTACTAGATTAATCGACTCTATTTATCACCAAATACTTTTTTCTTGGTACGTTTATCGAAATGTAGAAAAGAGAGAAAGCTCACAATTATATCAAGAGGTTACAAACGCGATTTAAAACACATAATTGTTTACACGAAATAGAATGTTAATTGATTCCTGAAAATTGAAACATAAACTAAGTCGAAAAAAGTGATGGTACAACATTACAGCCCTGGTTTCAATAAATTATTTAAAAATATTTGCACAGTTGGTCATGACTAATAATGTATCAACTAAAATTGTCTCTTAAATTGTTGGGTTGAGGCCATAAATTATTATTGAGTGAAATGTAAAGATCCTTTGTAAAAAAAAACATAATAAAAATGATGAACGGTTCACACTAGTTATTTTCAAAAAATGTATATATGGCAGCGAGTCGACCCTGACCACTTTCAAAAGGGTTATCATCAGAGATGTGTTTTTGTGGAAAGTTTCAATAAAATGTATACAGTGACCCAGCCGCCTTATTAAATGAATGTGTCAATTTTAATTTATTTATGTAGTCTAATCTACAATATAATCTACGAGTATATATATATGTATAAAGGAAGTTCCATCTGTTGTTTTTTTAGGCTAAAAAAATATTTATTCTGCTGTGGCAACCCGAAAATTTTTTGACAAGTGAAAAGTCAAAACTATGCTATTTTTAGTCATGTGTTCGACAAAACAACACGTTTTGTTTTTATGCAACTTGTTACGAAAATGGTCGTTCCGTAAAAAAACATTTCGTAAATTATGTAATGATTTTGGCCAACATGGACGTTCTATAGAGCCTGGATCTAGCAAAATTTTTGAAAGTTTTGAAGAAGTTGGATCAGTTGTTGGTCGTAGAGCATATGAAACAGCAACAGCTGTAAGTGAAAACGAACGTGAAGATGCAGGAGGATTTTTGTGGCCGAAATTGGCTGAAATTGATTTAGATGACCTTTGTTGTATGACCGATGCCATATAAATCATAAAACACTCGACTTATTGGCAACCAACTTCGATGGTCGCATAATTTTAAGAAATTCTGATGTCCATTGATTACCAAGATCGTGCGATTTGACACCATTAGGTTATTTCTATTGGTTTTTCTGACAATTCAAGATCTTAAGAACAACATTCGAGATGAAATTGAGATAAAAAGTCCTCAAAAAGTTTGATGCTTGGATGCAGGCCTGGTACAGGAGCCGTGGTGGTCACATGAACGATGTTGTATTCCATATATTAATGACATAGAACCAATTTTCATTTTCATTAAAAAGTTTTGAATTTCCAACGCACATGTGTTTTTTTTAAATAAAAAAACTAACAGATGGAACATCCTTTATCTAGGTACTTCCCGTGCGGGACCCATGTTCATTTTTTAACTTTTCTCCTCAGATCAAATGACTTTCATAAAACTTGTTTGGTTTTGGATTACCAGAAGTCGATTGTGATGGGTTCTTCGGGAAAAGTCGCTTAAAGGGTTCCAGTTTTTTATTTGTTCAAACCACTTTAATAGAAATTACTGAATTGGGGTTTCTGAGTATAAGCAATTGAGCAATGGGCTTCTTCGAGTACATAGGAGTTTGGCTATTTTTAATACCACTCGCACTATTTTGGAAAGAATGGTGAAAACGTCATTTCTAGTCGAGGTGTTTCTATCGATTGCAATGACGTTTAATTTCTGAAAAAATCGTTTAAGGGCTCATCCGGTAGGATGCCCGGGTTCCATTGTAAAAATTTATTCTGTCGAAACATATTAATAAAAATTCGCCGTGATTTTCAGAAGTCCTGTGGCACTATTCTGGTTTTCCCTGGGAATAGGGAATTGGGAAAAATAGTTTCATAGTATTTTTGTCTAAATTGTGTTTTTTTGGCCTACTAAGGTAATAAGTTTGGTGTAAATATTTTGGAAACAAAGTTAAATGGGAAAATATTTTTCCCTATAAAAATTTTGGGAAGCCCAAAAAAATATGATTTGGTCAAAAATACTATGAAAATATTTTTCTGAATTCCCTATTACCAGGGAAAACCAGAATAGTGCCACAGGTGAAAACCGAACGGAACAATCATTTGTTTCAACTTGATCAAAGTGTGCTTGAATATTTTGTAGGAAAATGCAAATAAATAAAAAATCCACGACTCAATTTTTCCTGACCACTATTCATTACCAACTTTTTTTGTGTTTAAATCTACTACCGGTAAAAATTAAATTTGAAAAAGATAGATAAATTATTACCTAACTATGGGTTTCCATCTAACATGGTTGTAAATATTTGCAAAGTGAAATTTTTGTATCATGTAGTTTTATTTGTGTGTTTCATTTGTATGTGAATAATTTTGACGTTTTCCAAAACAAATCTCGTATTAACAACATAAATAAAATTAATTTAAAATAGATTTTTGATTAATGGCCACAATACAATTTCCAAATAACGGCAGCAAAAATAAGATCTACAAAGAGAAAACAAGGTCGTAGCGAGCTTCGCTATTAAAACTATTCATTATATTCTGGGAGCAATAATTAAAACAAACAATTAATTTCCTATATTAAAAATCAAACAATAATTCAAAAATTAGGATCTTTAAGACAGGATTATTGAGACAGCAATATCCAAGACATCAATGAAAAATACAAGAAAACTGTTTGGACGGAGCACACAAGCGTTTCAATTCTTAAAACCAACACCGATATTGTAACTTACAACTATTGTACAACAACAATAGACCAGTACCGGAAGAAAACCTTAAAAATAAAAATAACAAGTAAATTCAGTCTTTGCTTCATCTCAAAATACTCTACGGAAAAAATGTATTTTCTTCTAATTTGTCAAATGTCATTATTAGTTCAAACTAAACTATTTATAGGAATATTTGTCTCTATATGATATCTCTACAGGAACTTTAAAGCAGTTTTTTAGATAAACAAGAGCACCTACAAGTACTAAGAGATGAAACAATATAAATTGCAATTAATATTTGAAGTTTTAATCGATCAAAAAGTCTAGTGACAGTACACGTATAAATTCTATAGTAACCTGTTCCAAAAATGTGTAGACTATTCACGCACTGGCCTTAATGAGTGAAAGACAAATGACGGCACCCACTTATTATAACAGCTGACTTGGTTAGTTGCAGTAAACCTAAGCCAGAGACAATCCAAAAGAGATATTTCATCCACATAAGAAACGACTACACCGTTTAACAAAAAATCACAGATACAACGATGTCATTGGAATTATCAGAATTAAATTTTGTTTTAATTTTTTAGTTCAAATGAAAAATCTTCTTTGATTGTCTCTACCTAAGCTATATTTGCTCTTGAACAGCAGTCAACATCTTATTACCTACTGCTTTTTTTTAAATATCTCAACGATATTTCTTTGGTAAACGTTTCAAAATATCTACCACAACTTCTGGTTGATTATATATGCATAAATGTATTTAAAAATTAATTCCAAAATGTTCACAAAAATGAGATGCATCAATAACAAACAACTTACATATACGATTACATATTTCAAGCCGTCGGCATAAACAACCATATCTACGAAAATATAATTTTATTACAGCTTCTGGTTTTTTGGCTACCGGAAACCATTTCTTTGTTATAAACTATTCCTTTTAATTTTCAGCACATTTAGAATAAATAACAGAATCCATGAAAAATTTAATTCTCATGCCTTTTGTGTGTGCAAGCAAGCAAACAAATTGCATTTTTACCATAAATGCGCGGTTTTAACATAATCTTACAATAATAAAACCGTCCAAAAGAGATTGCAAGTCATTGAATCAGTTTATAAAGGTATAACAAAAAGAATTGTAATTCACTTAGCGCGCACGATGTACACTTAACGGATTGCTTATAACGAATGCAATATATATTTTTACAACAGTGCAAACATTCTTTTTAATAAAAAATTAATGCATACAAAATTAATTCATATAATTATACGTACAATGTACATAATATAATTATGCATTCGCCTATTTATTTATCAAGATACTCTTTATATATAATGCAAAAATGGTAAGATAAAATTTTACCGTCGGTGTCGGTAACATTGTAAGGGAATATGCGAAAGTGGTTGCAAATATACCAACATGACAAATCACAAAAACTAATCAGTTGTACTAATCCTCTCAACTCTTTTTATCTTACAACAACATCACAACATAAATCTCTCCTTCCCATTTAATACAACGTTCCAATATTTCCCATATAAACCATTTAAGCTTAATTCAATTGTATATTTCTACTTTTTTTATGAGCTGTAAAGTAAACAGAAAACCCCAAAAATAATCTACTCGGGAATAATAATTCGAAGGGTTCGTAGCTGCACCGTATTTGTAAGGGATTTTGTTGTGTGTTGTTTATTTTTTATTTAATTTAAACAATAATAAAATAAACACTAAACAATAGAGTAAAAAATGTCACTTAACAATCATAACACTCAGTGTTACTACGTATAAACCCTGAATGTGTAACAATTTTAATTTTTATTAATGGTACTACAGACATCGCTGAGTGGAACATATGATAAGTGGCGTGCACTAGTATTAGGGGTATCGGAAAATGTCGTTATGGATATTAAAGTGCGTATAACTTAATAAACATTTCTATATTAAGAGAAGTTCATTCAAAAAATTATTGTGTAAAGGAATCCTAATAAGAAAATATGACCTTAGTACGATATTTGTATGTCTATACGTAACACGAAGGGTACACTCAAGAATTAAGCAACAGCGCGCCAACTTTCTGTCAAGGTTACGCTCTTTACTAATTGATGTTAGAATTGCTGAAGGAGATAACGAATGGTTGCAAAATCTGTGTTTTAGCTGAGTTCGAAATTTCACACAGACCGGTGTGAAGTTTCAACATTTATCAAAAGTGTAGCTACACAAATTAACAAAAAACAAAAATGTAATTTTTTTACACTATTATTATTTCTAAAAAATCCCCGAAGGTCGATGCTGCGTATCACTAAAAATTGTAGTAATTAATTAGGTGATAAAAACAATAAAAAAACAAGAATTGGTGACGAAACAGTGAATATCTTCTATTTATCTTTTCTTCAATTCTGCCGTTTCTACTATGAAAACCCGGTGCATAATAATGTTCAAAATTTGAATTGAACATCAAGTTGCCTAGCAAATTTTAGAAGAATAGATGGAGAGGAAATAGGAGGTGCACACTGAATCGACGCCAATAATTCTGTAATATTTTCCTTATTTGAAATTTCTCTCTAGCGAGATTCCAAATTTCTTGTAAAAACAAGCAGTAGTGGAATAAATAACAAATTCAACCCTGCCATACTATTTTTATGTAATTCTACACTTTTTGCTAAATTGTACATCTAGATTTTTGTTTGTGTTTTGTTAATTTGTGTAACTACACTTTTGATAAATGTTAAAAACTTCACACCGGTCCCTAGCAGAATAGAATAATTGCGACGTCTTCAAAGTAATAAAAATATGAAGGATGGTGGAAGAAGAAAGTAAAATTAAATCTCGTCTCTTTTTAAAATCAAGTATGCCACACACCACGCGTCAGAAATGTGTAATAGACACATCCTTTACTTTAAATATACGAACCGTTTTGCGGAAACCATTCGCTAATCACGAGTTTTTTTCAGAACCAGATTGTTTGATCTTGAGTTTTGGATATGACCTATCGTATGGATTTCAGGGCGTATTCCAACTATATCTTATAAATTAACTGCTAGATGTGGAATTGCGCTTTATCTCACCAAAAGACAAGGCTATGCGATGTAAATTGTTTTGCCTGTTTGTTGAATGTTCATACTTAATAAACAAATAACTGTTGAGTTCTTCTTAGGCCACCCATTATTGAATTATTGGTTCCCTAAGCCAAAAAGTATGTTTTCTTACTAGATTTTCTTCTTCACAATTTATTTTTGTTTCAGCCAAAAGTATAATAATTTGTAAAAATGGTTAGGGCCGTTGCACTCTTCCGCTAAGCTAAGCTTAGCGATGTTTAGATCGTACTTGTAACTAAAGATTTTGAATGTATCGTTGCACACTATAGAGCTAAGCTATACACAAAATATGTGTGTTTGTTGCCCAATTTTTAGCGCACGCAGAAATAACTTAGCTCGAGATGTCTTCGTCGTTCTAAGGTACATTACACAATGTTGCATACATACACAATGTTGCATGGAATGAAATGTATTCTATCAATATATTTAATTTTAAAATGTTTTTAGTTATCTTCGTATAACTAAAAACATTATAAAATTATAATTCATTATAATTTTATAATGTTTTTAGTTATACGAAGACGAACGAGCTAGCAAGCTAAGCTAACCTAACCTAAACTATGTTTCATTTCTTAGCTTAGCTGAAGTGTGCAACGGGCCTTACAATCCGAATAGCTTACCTAGAAAAAAATTTTTATAGCACAAACAAGCAACGAGTACATTTACACTATTTTATATATTTTGGAAATCAGCAGTACCAATTGGACAATAGAATCGACTGGATAGTGGTGTATTTTTTCCGTAGAGGAGAAATGCTGTGAGGTTGACACTTTTAATACAAACATAGTATGCAGAAAGTAATATTAGAAACTGTTTTAAAATGTTCATGTAAGTTTATTTCTTTCTACGTTCTGACAAACGATGTTCATTAAATTAAAGAACGCTAGTCAAGTTTTATCTACATTATTATCGACTCAGAGATAAAGTACAATGGTAACATTCCGAGACATAAAATCGACAACTATTTATTAGGCTAGAACCATGTCACAGATACATACTTGAACTGCACTTCTTATTATAAATGAGTCTATGTCCTCAAAATATCCCTTTTTTAGAGGGCACTTCACAAAATTACCAGGGGTCTATTATGAAACATTATTCGCTTTCGAAAAATTCGATATCTAAAAATTCGATACGCTTCGAATATTGCTATTATGAAAAAAGCGAATCGTCGCATTTGTTGTGGATCTGTCAAATCAATTTTATATATTATTAAAATACATACGTTATTTGTAGTAAATTATTTTGCAAATTGCATCTTGGTAAATATATCTATTGAAATTGAAAACAATAATAATAATTGCCTTAGTTAAAAAATATAAAAATAAACGACCGAATTTATTAACACGATAAAAAAAATTATTATTTTAAAACAACATCGTCGAATTTTGACGTCACATTTTCGTAAAATCCGATATCGAATTTATTTTTAAGTTTCATAATAGAGCGAATTTTTCGATTTCGAATTTTCCGAAAGCTAAATAAAAATCATATTAAAGCAAATACATTTCGTAATAGACCCCCAGTATTTTAATGGTTTTACCACAGACAATCTAATTAGATTTTTCATTTCAACTAAAAAATGAAAACAAAACAAACTTCTGATAATTCCAATGTCATCGTTGGATCTGTGATTTTTCGTTAAACTGCGTATACGTATACGCAAAAAAACAAAATATGTTTGATTGTATGCGGCTATTTACAGAAAATGAAATCACAGTTTAAATTTTTACGTTTATACATAAGATGAAATATCTCTTTTAGGTTGTCTCTGGTTTTACTATGTGTGTAACTAAATAAACAAACAAATAAATAAATAAATAAAAGAAAACATAGGTAAGTTGGTTATAATTTCATTACATTAACACAAATATAACTTTTGCAAACTCTTCTTTGACATATTATCTCTGATATTATGAAGTAATTTTTATGGTTAAAAATTTTCATAGCCTACAAACAAACATAAAATCTAAAGATTTCATAAGAGCGCCTCCAAGGATGATCCAAGTTGGTCGGACGATCGGCCCAATTTGGACTAACTACAGAAATATTTAAATACTTTTAATTTAGAAATTTAACGACTTGTGACAGCCAAAATACAAAAATACATACTCATATATTAAATACATTGAATGTAAGTAACTTATCGAATTATAATTGTTCGCTAAACATGTATTAGCTCCTCCGTATCCTCGAATTTTAGTGTATTTAACGCACGTAAGCGATTTCTATACACAATATTGGATTACTCTGGATAATATCAGATATTAATTGTGATCAAACTTATAAGAGTAAAGATGTTGCAATACTCGTCTTCTTGAAGACGTAACACACTGAAGATAGTAAAAGGAGAATCGTTTTTATATGTCCTAACAAAACAAATGATGACATAATTTTTACGTCGGATTTTATACTAAATAAAAAACTTAGGTTATGGATTGAGGAAATACCCAAAGCGAAATATGGTTATATACTTTACTAGTATTGGTAACTTTTACAAATAGCTTATTCGTTAGATATGAATGGACAGCAGACTTCTCGATAACAAAACAATTGTTAGAATTGACCAGTCGTTTACTAAATACAAACCACCAAGATAATGACACTAAAAGGTAGCATCCTTTAGTCTCTATATCTTTTAATAGCATTTAATATATAGTGCTGTTTGTAAATATTTTCACCTGCACGTATGCTTTTACGGGGGTTTCGATACACTATTCAAATAAACTTATGATGGATGTAAATTTCGTTTTAGTGAAATTTGTTAATAACTAATTATAAATGGGTAAAACAGTTTTTCGTTTGTACCAAAATTCGAGCTGTGTAGTCAAAAAGAAAAAATTAGTCTCAATATGTTTCAACCCAATGATTTTGTATTTCTGATAAAATTTTGAAATTCCTAATTTGATTAGCGTTGTTCTTGCGCATGCTGCCAAATTAATATTAAATTAGTATCCTTTACAAACAGAATTTTAAATCATGCATATATGAAAACTGATATTCATATAATTATGCTACACGTGTTCTTATTACTAATAAATCAACCCTTTTTCACACTAACCCCTCTTCCCAATACAAAAAGGTGAAACTATCCAACAATATTAAATTTCATCTGGCGTTTAACCTGAATCCTGAGGGGGTGTGAGTATCAATTTTATATAATACATACTTCCAAGAAATCCCTTATTATCCTTATGTCTTTATAACATGATAATGATCAAGAAACATGATGACGATGATTATGATTACACAATAAAAAAAAATAATTTAAATAAAATAAGAATCAATGATCAATTTTTATCCCTTCGTTTTTTTTTTCCTTTATATTTTTAAATTGAATGAAGGTGGATGCGATAACAACAAAGACCGTGTAATTTAAAATTGTTTATTCAATTGAAATTAAATTATTTTGAATGTTAAAAAAACGGCAATCGAATTGAAATTAGAATACAAAATGGTATGTTGATATAGGGGGTGAGGTAAGAAATTAGTCGATTTTCATTTTTTAGTTCATTTGATTTTACAGCAAAAAAAAAAATTATTTCTATTCGAATATATCCTTAAAAATAACAATAAGATTTAACTGCTCTCTCGTCGTTGAAATCAAGCACACACAAATATATAAATTCGAATATATTGAATGTAAATATAAACATAAGAATTTATATCCTTAAAAAGGATTTTTTTATGTTGTTTCGTATAGCAAAATATATATAGCTAATACATTCATACTAAACACCCCCGAATAAAAGAAGGATCAAAGGAAAAGTATATAAGCTTTGCGTATAGTACATAGAGAGTCAAGTTTATTATTTTCTTAATTTACTTCTTGCTTTCTCGAATTGATTCCGAGTTTTCGAGTGAGAGGAAGGGTGTTAAAATCTTTGCACAGAAACAAAGCAACAAACGATCAAACGGAACGAAAGGATAAGAAAATTTTCTTTTCGCTTATTTTTTTATTATTTTATATCACATCAAAAGGTGTTATCAAAGTATTACAATATGTCTGAAACAGATATCCAAAGAGCTTCTAATACCTATTATTTTACTTTAATTAAAAAAAAATGCGAAAGGAAGCTTAATTATTTTATGTCACACAACATAAAAATACCATTTAATAGTACAAAAAGTGTCGCAACTATGTACGTTACGATTGCAATCGTGCCTAATTACATATTTTGTTTTGTTGTAATGTATTAAATATAACTTAGGGATTTATTTTAAGAATTAAAATATTATTATTCCATCAAGTCCCAAAACATTCATTTACTTTATAACACTTTTGGCCTGTAATTATAATATTACACACATTATAAGTACAGAAGTAATTTATTATACTGACACTTTAATTTGTTCCTTTTGGACAGGAATATTTGTATGTATAAGCGTATTCTTATCGACGAAATTTAATCAAATTAAATTAAAATACGATCAAATAGTATAATTATTTACTTAATTTTATTGCTATTTGTTGATGATGGTATTATTAGAGTTCGCTGGTGTATGTTGTAAATATATACATTGTTTAGATTAGAGCATCAAAAAGTGAACCAGGTTTATAGTTATTAAGGGCTCCGTGCTCAATCAACGAGGCTACGCTGTGCTGCCTTCACTACTTGTTGACGTAAAGAATGTATATAAAATATAGCTGATATACAAAATTGCATTCATTTTTGTTTAGGTTTTCGAAGAATTCTAACGTACGGTCATAGAGAAAAATGATCTAAATGGAAGTAAAGCTACGAATAAAATTTTGAATCGTTCTTATTGTATCTTCAATTATTCGTTGTTCGGTACTGCGTTGATAAAATGTAATCAAAAATCAAAATATGGAATCGAAATGTCAATCGAAGCTTTAATTATGGTTAACTTATTTTATTTTGCGATACGAGCTCGCCAATTTTGTCCAAACCAGATTTATAAAGGGTCTTTTAATAGGGACGCTCGAAATTTGATAGGTTATAATAGTAGCAATGTTGTTAAAAGCAACATCTCTCAAAACTGATGTGAATTGTCATATATCATTTGTCGTTCTGACTGACAACATCGTTCAGTGTCATAATAATAGAAAAGTATTTAAATTAAAATTAAATTCATATATAAAAACTTAAATTTGAGTGATTAGTTTAATTAATTTCTTATTCTTTTGTTTCGGTTAACTACAATAATAATAATTATAATAACAAATTTAATTTTGAACTAATTGCTTCAATGAAAACACTTGTAAAATTTCGTTATAGTGACAATATTTATTTGTTTTTGGAATATCGATTACGAAATTATATTTCCTTTTCAGTTCCTTTTTTACAACTGATCATTGAAGCAATTTAATTCAATTTTATAAGGGACAAAAGTTAACAGTGAGGCTAACTTTGATGTGATGGATTTCAACCATTATAGCACAAATAGCAAATTTAAGTTTTTTTTTCTATTGTTTTGACGTATTTATTGGCCCGAATTCTAAATCAGTTCCAATTGTGAGAAGTGTCTCAAGGGAATAACCAAAGCACGGTTTCCCGAGGGCAGATTTTGTTCGAAAAGTAAGCTAGATTGAACATCTTAGATGATATTGGCGATGGCACTCACAATCCAAATACCCCATTTTTAAGCGATGTCGTTCAGTAGGTCTCCCATCAGTAAGTTTCTGCTGCAAAGTACTAGATGACATGAAAATTTGAGAAGTTAACCAAGGATTCTGACAGTTGTACTCGAAGAATCTCTATTCTTGAAAATAAAGTGGATCTTCATGGAAATAAACTTAATACAATTGAGGCACGCAGCTGGACATTAGTTCTCAAGGATCAAATACTTCCAACATTGTAGTTTGCGGAATTCCAACAGAGTGAAGATATCCCCAATTTAATTCTTAAGTTTATTGGTGCAGCCGACATTCGTATCTCCAGTGACGATATAATTTCTGTTAAACCAATGGCTCATAACAATGAATCGGCATGGAACGGACCAGGTTTCAATCTCGCTGGTACAATGCAGCTAAAGAGATTAAAGTTAACTTTAAGTATCAATTTTTATGGTGTAAGATCAATAAAATTTACTTAAGCAAATCACCGAACTCGAAAATGCACCATATTTATTCTTTCAACGACATCAACCGTCTACATAAAGCCAACGACTCATCCGTTGTAGCAGCAGATACTCCAACAATCATGCCATAAGATGGAATCTAACTTTACCGTTAACATTGTAACTATTGACTGATTATTGATTTTTTATTTAGTCTTATAGTTTGTCTCTAATCATTAATTTTAACACTTTTATTTCAATTTTTATTTTTAAAAGTTTGTTTTCAAACATTTTGACATTTCACTTTTAAATTCTAATTACGTATTTTTTTACTTAAATATTGACATTTTATATTCAATTCAGCGCTATTTAAATATTATTTTGATTTTTTTAAATTCATTCTCGTACAGGTAGCTGTAAACGCTTATTTACTTTTCATTACTTATTTTTATTAATGGTTGTAATGAATTTTAATCATATTATACAGTTTTTGTTTATTTTTTAATCATTTTCATTAATTTTAGCTGTAAACGCTTAATAAGAATTCAGCGTATTTTAAAGTACATAACACACTACATTATTTTATGTCTTAATATTATCCACCGAATATTGATATCTCTTTTCCTGGCAGACAAAAAATTGTTTACATTCAATTTAAGTCAAACCCACACAAATGTGTGTCTAGCACATGACAGGTTGAAATGTTTTCCGGATTTTAGTTAAATAGGAATTATTTGTGAAAAAACATCATAAGAAATAATAACATATTAATTATTTTACTATTATTATAAATATAGTGTTATTTTTCGGACGAATACGATTTAAGTGGTGTGCACAAATGTGTATTAAGGTCCAAAATACATACAAAAATAAATTTTTGACATGATTCTTTTTCGTTACTCTTTCAATTGTGATGGCAGGCAGGAAAAGGGATACATAATGTAAATTTTTTCTGTGCAGTAAATACTCAATTCCCTTAGACGTATCACTTCATATTTAAAAAATCAAATTTTACTAAATAATTTTGTGCAAAATTTTCAATGAAAATTTTTTAAATCTTAGTTGGCTGCATTAGTTTGAATTTTTTTTTTATTTATTTATCGTTAAAATTTCAAGTGATAGAAAATGTCGTTTGAAGTGATAGCAGTCGGAAGGAAATATTTATAAAGGAGCGTACTAAGTTTAAATCTTTAAATAGCCAGAACGAATTTATTGAACAATTTTTTTGTAAGTTTCGATTTAATGATCTAGTAACCAAGAAGGTGAGTAGTCACATCACTTGAAGTGATGCGACTAGGGGAATAGTGATGTAAGTTATTGTACAGTAGTTATCATTATATTATTTCATTATGCCATTAAGATGCATTGTTTTCCTATTAATAACTATTTGTATAATGATTTTATTATTATTAATCTTCTGATAATGGTTCTTTGTTTTCTTTATCATTATTATATTGTTTTATATGTCTTGATTTTACTTGTCTCATGGTTGCAAGTTTAAATGTTTATTATTGTGGTTATGAGCTTTAAATCGTTCCTTGGAAAGTGTTAATGATTATTCGGCAAATATTAATGTAAAATTATGTTAATCTAAATACACTTCAAATCAATATTTGGGGTATGAACGAGCTATAGCTAAGTTATTACTTTTTATAGAGAGTCTTAAAACTGACGTGCTTAATATAGTTGTTTCGGAAACATTTGTTCAAAGTACTAATAAATTTTCTTATAATAATAGAGATTTTGTAAGTATTTTCTCTTGTATGGATGATAGAACGGGTGGTGTTATTGCTATGTTCATTAGGAATGACAATCCATACAAGATATGCGGAATATATAGGCCTCCGAATTGTGACCCTGCGTCGTTTCTTGAGTTTCTAGAACAACTTCTCCGAAACTATAAATCTACTCACGATTTTATTTTCGTTGGTGATATTAACATACCTGTGGCCCTATTCTGGCTTTCCCGGGAATAGGGAATTGGGAAAAATATTTTCATAGCATTTTTGTCAAAATTATATTTTTCTGGCCTACTGCGGGAATAAGTTTAGTGTAAAAATTTTTAAAACAAAGTGAATTGGGAAACTTTTGTTCCACAAAATTTTTATAGTTATTTATCAATCCTTTTATAGGGAAAAATATTTTCCCATTCAACTTTGTTTCGAAAATATTAACACCAAACATGTTCCCTTAGTAGGGAAAATATTTTTTCCAATTCCCTATTCCCAGGGAAAGCCAGAATAGGGCCACTGTTAATAAAATGTTTAACTTAATCTCAGAATATAACGCAACTTTGCTCTCTCTTGGAATGATTGTAACAAATACTTTCTTTACCAGACCTGTGAGCCGTAATATTTTAGAACACTCTGTTAGTACTTTTCATAATATTGAAAAGATCGGAATTTTACCATTGAACATAAGTGATCAGAGTTTTGTACTCTCAAAATTTTGCTTCAAGCCTGAATAGTTTACTCGGACAGTAACGAAAAGATACGTTAATTACAAAAAGGTTAATCAGTCCTTTGAATACTTTTTAATGATTAGTGTATTGGACGTTAGAAATCCTGAGAACTACTCTTGAAAGGATTTTTGATATGTATAATAAACTTGTTCTACTGTTTTCCGTATTGAAGGAAATAAATGTAAAAATGTAAGTGTTTGTCCTTGGAGGACTCTTGATCTCTGGAATTTAATTCAACATAAAAACCGTACATTGAAGCGTTTTAGAAGGAACAGTACTAATTTAGAACTGAAACATGTTTTAGATTTGCTAAATAGGAAAATCAAAAACGGAACATATTTTGCAAAAAAGCGTTATTTTAACAATTATAATTAAACAAATTTAATAATTTGAGCCAAAAAGAAATCTGAAAAAGGATCCACTTCGTTATTTGTAATGATGTTGAGTATCATGATCTCATTGCTATTATCAATATATTTAATCGCAGTTTTGTTAACTCTGTTGATTCTTCTGTATCAGCAAGTAGTTCTACCCCCGGCTCAGATGATTTAAATAAATTTCATACTATGGCGCCTACCGTCTTCCGTATGCATATAACGCTTAGGCATCCATTTTGAAAATTGATGTATTAATTCATATTTTCAAATTGAATGTATCTAGATTAATGTTTTATCCGGCCTTGAAAACGGTAGTATTAGTTCATATTTCTTTTCGCCCACTTCCTGCAGCGAAATATCGAATTTTATTTCAACTCTCAGTAATACAAAGGGAAAGTATAGGAGTAGGAACTGAAAGTGTAGGAGCAGGTTGTAGGCCATAATCAAGTTAGCTTTTATAAAGCAGAGCTTTTATAGAACGAAGCAATTATTTATGGGAACAACATGATTATTTAGAATAATAGATAGAAATTAATTCCAAACACAAAACTAATCCAGGAATTTTAATATACTCAAAGTATTAAAGTGGTAACCAAATTAAATTTAAATTCTAAACATATGACCAATACATTAAATTTATAATTACTCGGTCCAATGGTACAGTTTCGACGTAAAAAAAGAATCAAAATTTATTTTAAATTAAAAATTAATTACGGGCTGCGGTCCGTGAGAGGAGCAAAGACCAAGATTCATACCTCCACGCGGTGCTCCCTGGGTGATGCTGAATGAATCACGCAACAGAACGGTGAATAAGTCCTAATAGACATATCTAGAATTACTTGATTATAGCCTACAACCTTCCCTTATACTTTCATATTAAATATCGCAAGCGGAGTGGTATTCTAAAATCGGTGAAAGATTTCCCGAGTGTTACGTTAATACGGTGGTTAATAACATTAATCTATAAGAGTACACACAATCCAATGGGATTCACAAATTACTCGCGTACAATATGCATCTACCTATTAACAACTACGGTTTAAGATAAAAACGTTTAACCGCATAGACATATAATTTACCTTTACGTTGTTTATCAAAAGATATTTAAATACCTTTAGATGATTTATATATTTTTGTTTATCATGATTTTTAAATTTAAAGTACCTATAAAATGATTATTTTGATTAAATAAAAAAAATTCAACCCTGCTACATTTTCTTCTGTGTATCACTACACTTTTGATTAAATTGTGTAAATACACTTTTGAAAAATGATTATTTCTGTAGCTACACTTCTGATAATTGATTAAAACTTCACACTGGTAAAATTTGGTAAAATATTTGTTCGTAAGTTTCGAATATTCATTTTACTCTCTTTTACTCGTACGTAGTAAAATAAAGTATAGTAATCATACAAAATTTTGATCCCTAGATTTTTGCACATTTACAATTCGCTAAAACAATAAATAATATAATTAATAACTAATTCGCTAGCCGAAGTCAAAAAAAGGAGTTTTTACTAAATGTCTCTTGGCCCTCTACAGCCCCGACGGATGGACTGATCGGATAAAACTTCATAATTAAGCTTTCCCCGTAAATTTAAAGATTCCACTGGTATTTGGTTTAAATCGTTCCATCGAAGTAGAAGCCTCCATAGAAGCTTTTTCGTTTTTTCCAAATATTTTGAAAAATATATTTCCGAGAGAAACGACTATGAACTAAAAAATTCTAAACTAATTTTGAAACCATACCGGCCTAAATCAGCTTTCCAACATTTATGCGGAAACGACGATTTTTGGCCAAAAATTGTTTTTCAGTAAAAATTTGGTCCCTGAACAACCCAATCCACCGACCAAATGGCACAGTGGTTAAAGCTTTGGCGTTTGGATCGGGAGGTACCGGGTTCGAATCCCGATAGGGGCATGATGTAAAGGGAATTTTCATCTTCAGGGAGTGCTTCGGCCCCAAAACAAATAGCATGGATAAAAAAAAACCCAATCCATGCGGATTTATTGTCGAGTTGAAACTCTTTACTTACGCTTTTCACGTACATTGATTTTTTACTTTTTCGATTTTTGCAATATATTATGAAAAGTACTAGTATATATTGTAGCATTTACGAAAAAACTTAAGAGAGTTTAAGCTAAATTTCAAACCAAATTTATTCAAATTTCGTTTACCGAAAATGACGAGTTTTAATTAAAAAACAGACTGTTTCGCTAAAATTAGAGTCAAGGCGGATTAACTTTCCGGAATCACACTTCTTACTTAATCTTTTCGAAATTTGTATACCGGAAGTAGCAGCTTCAAGGTGAGCTTTTTCAATTTTTGCTATGATGTTTACAAATCTAGCATTTACAAAAAACGACAAAGAATTAAAAGATTGAAATAAATTTTAATATTAAATTTTCAACCAACCAATAGTTGATATTGTTGTTGAAAGATTGAAATAAATTTTAATATTAAATTTTCAACCAACCAATAGTTGATATTGTTGTTGTTTATTTTTTGACAAGGTGTTTTCAGTAAATAAATTCTTCGGCCAAAAGCAGCACTTTATTTATTCAAATATCTAAAATAAAAGCAATTAGCCAATAAGGTGTATTTTACTCCCTATGAGCTTTAGTAACAGATGGGTATTAGATCTTTTTTATAAGTTACTACCACCTATCACTTTCTTGTTCATTTTCAGACTTGATTTTTTACTTGGCCTTCGGCCTCACATTAGAAAGCAACGAGTTGGAATGTCGAATGTAATTAATTAAGTCGAATGGAAATAGCTGCTTAAATCTTAATAAAACCTTTACAGTGACCATTTAAATACACAAAAGTTAGATGGTCCCCATTTAGTGTTTTGGGACTAATAAACTGGGTTCTATATGAAATAAGCGTATAAAAAAAATGTGCAAAACTCAAAATCACCATTACTGTGACCTATAATTTATTACTCCTTAACGGATTGGCATTTCTAACCTGGATATCCTGTACATCATGTACCAATATATCGCATTTGTGTGTTAATTATTACGTTAGAAACTAGTTCAGCGATAGTAAAAGCTAGAAGCTAACTTTGCATTAGAGTTAGAGCCATTATAATTCAGTCGACCACGTGCAATGTACTAACCCTCACTTCAGAAAGCAAAGAATATTTTCACATAAACAGGGATTTCGAGAACTATAGTACGTACATCGAGGTGAGGAAACCTATAAAACCCCAAAATATTGTATTACGTACCGGTATAATTTAGATTTTATTAAGACCATATATATTTTGAATTGTTAAAACAACAACGTAAATGTAGCAAAACGCTTGCACTCGTTTTTAATAAGGCTGTGATTCAAGGTAGATTACAGTTATTATCCTAAAAACTTTCCAAAAACTAAGAATTTGATACATTCGAAGTATTTGATTCCAATAAATTGACTTCCAACCTATGAGAATTTCAAACCACTCCAGAAAAAATTCTCACAAATCTTGAATTTTATATAATATTTTGAAGAGCTTTTCAACAGTCCCATAAAATTATTTCATCATCATGGTTACATACAATATAATAAAATTTCAATCCTCGCGCGCATATCTCGATTATACGATATGGGGTGACTTGTAATATTTATCATAAAAATTAAATTCTTAATATTGTTGAAACAATTATTTCTTTTTCGTTGCGCCCTCCAAACCCGTAATATACTAACTAACTGTAAAAAATTAAATTAATTTTTATTAATTGTTTGACTTTTTACTGTACATATACATTTGTGTAAGACGTTGAAATTATTTGTCGTTCAAAAAACAGGACAATAGAAAATATTTTTACTCAGTAACAGTTCGATTGGGTTTTTCTTAGAATATTACAAATCAGATGTAATGGGAAACATAAACATAAAGCGCACGTTTTGATGATGCGATGTACATAAATTAGGGTGCCTCAAAAATTGATTTGAATATTTAAGCGCAATATTAAAAAAGTCTAAATCATAAAAGGGAAACTGATTTAATAATTTTTGTTATTCGCGCCACAATCTATAATTGATTAAGTGGAAAATGGGATATTGAATTGTATTTATTAAGAAGTTAGCGCATAAAGGTAAATTATTAAACGAGTCGACACATTACTACTAACCTGATTATTTTTATTTAAAGACAACGTATAAGGCCAAAAGACATCATTAAATTTAACCGAAACATAATAAAACTAATGTCATCAATACACAGCAAGGTGTTTTTTAGTCTTCTGTCACAAATTGACAAGCCTGAAAGATTTTTATGATTTCTGTTACAAAAAAAAAAAAAAATAAAATCAAAATACAAACAACGGCATAAAATATTTTTTGATTTTGTTTTCAGGAAGTTTTTGTCTGTTGATTTATGTACAAATATGTATGTACAGTGAGTGACACAAAACTTATCTAACATCATAATATCGTATATAGTTTATAATATTTCTAACAATAAAACAAAATAAAAAATACATTTAATCTGTTATGATGATAATTATAGAAGTAATTTATTATATAGATTTATATGATTGATAAGACAATACAACATAAACATAAAACATCTATACATAAATTAATGATTTCATGTGTGAAAAATAAAACTATTACTGATCGTTTTTTTATAATCGTTGTGTTGTGTTTGAAAGGAAATGAGTATATCTCATGGTTGAGTTAAATGGAAAATTAGAGCTATGGTTTGGCTCTATTTCTAGCAGTGATCTATGTGTGTTCTAAACTGACTGCAATAAAATGTTTATTCAATTTTTTTTCGGTGTTTCTGAAATAGGTAATTATTTGAAATGAGAGGTGATAATTTGATGGTGGAACCAAAACTCATTGTTAAATTTATATAATTTTTATTTTTATGATATCTCATTATTCTGCTATATAACCATCTAACCATATATAGGAACGACAATTATTATAACTGCGCCACATAGATTATAATTTATTTATACTCCTCATATACTTGGTAGGTAATAATATTGCATTTAATCCTTGTCATGACAGGTTATAGGAAAGTGGCCAATGAATAAATAGCTTCAATAAATTGCTAAGAAAAGTGCACAAAAAACGGTAATGACAGAAATGTGTTTCGATTAGCCATAGCGTCGGTGTGTAGATGTATGAAAGAGCAATCAAATTTTATGTTGTGCGATTTTAATTTGTAAATTGTGTCTTGCAAAATTTTCCATTTTTATAGTTGGTGTTATTTATATATTATACAAATTTTAAGTCTATGTGTGCGCATAGTTGAATTTAATTTCACTTTTCATGAATTTAAGAAAATTTTCTTGGCTCTTTTAATCAATGATGTCCGAATTATCTTAAGATTTCCTACGAACGTTGTCGCAAAACGTCGGACAATGAGAATAAAAAACTACTACCTACTACTTCCACTTTTTAAACTACTTTTAATTAAGTTTCTTTGCAGCGGTCTCAAACCTATTTGTTCTTCGTTTCAAAAACCCGTATCCAAAAAAAATCGGTTTTAATGCGTCTTGTTAAAACTAAAAAACGCTGAAGAATAGATTAGTTTCAGTTTCAATAACAAGCTGTCTAAACAAAATAGGTTTCTTACTGATTTTATAAAACCTTATATATAAGTTCCGATAATATAGTTTCAAATAGTTATAGTTTCTTCAAGTTACTGTTATAAGATTGCTCATTTATCATGAGCTCAAACATTCAATTGAATTTACGAATCAGGATATATCCCTGAGTGCTGGAAATTGTCAACTAAAGAAATGATCCTGAAGCCTGGCAATGTCTCTTACCAATGTCTCATCATATAGACCAATAAGCCACCTATGAATCATCTCGAAAATATTTGAAAAAAGTATTATCAAAAAAATTAAACCGCACTACGAAATATCATCCCTAATCGTCAATTTGGTCTGAGAGCCGAGCACATAACCATTGAGTAAGTACTTCTAGTAGCTACATTAATAAGGACAATATACGAAGAGACAAGATACTGCTCCGCCGTCTTCTTGGATGTTGCCCAAGCACTCGATAAAGTTTAGCACGAGGGTCTGCTTCAAAAAATTAATCTCAAATTGCCAGAAATTTACCAACTTCTAATAATTCGCTAAGGCATTGTGATTATACTTTGAATGTAAGTTCAAAGTATAATCAATATTTTTGTTGTTTGGTAACTACAGTCTGATGAGACGACCAAATTTTTTAATATAAATAATTCAATGTTTCATTAGTTCGAAACCAAACTTCCAAAGTATTGGTAACCTCACCTAGATGTAATTTAAAATTGTTTGTGCATCCGGATATATTGAAGTTTTTTGTATACTTCAGATTCATATGTTGTATCATATATATGCAGATATATCTCAACAGTTAACTTTGTAGTATTTACAAATATCTTTGACGTGTTCGCGGTTTAGTAGCAGTTGAAACGGTTGAAATTTGTTTTTTAAATTCGTCACTGTTACGCCGTTATAATGCGCAAATGATAAAATCATTCTTTTACTGTTTTAGTAATTTCTTGGAAAATAAATGTAGAATCGAAGGGTTTTTGAATCTATTCAATAAAGAAATGTTTCAAATGGTGTATAATTGACTCTTTGATTCGTATGTATAGTTAGAAATCAACGCCCATTAATCACCATTGTTCGTGAAAATTTTTAAAACTGACATTTGTTCACAATTAATGATGTATTAATCAATAATACACTACGTGAAACAGCTATATGGGACAAAGTTAAACAAACTGTTATTTTATTTTCATTTGCGTCAGATTATTTGCCAATGGAAATTGCATTTGGTTTTCAATGTGGTTAGTTTTCATTGTACCTACATCGTTATGTGTAGCAGTTTATTCCGATTGGTCGAAGGAAATAGCTATATATAACAAAACTTCCATTCAGGGCTGGAAACCAATTTGTATTTTTTTTTTTGGTTGGTTTGGTTTCTGGTTCCTTTCAATGACAATTTTTGGTTTTGGTCTTGGCTTCGGTTGTATAAATTTTAAAATGTTGGTTCTCAAATGTAATAAGGTTACCTTATAAAAAAATTTATTTTTTGATATTTTATTGTGCTTGTATGTTTCCGTGCCAAATAAAAGTCAATGATATATTAGGTTAGGTTAGACTTTTTATTGTTAATAAAAGAAAGTACTAGATCAGTATGATTTTCTCAGTAAACAGATACACACGTAACTTAACAAAACATAACATAACCACTTTGTGATAATTTTTTTTGTATTTTTGTTCTGGGCTTTATTAATTTTATTTGGTTTTGGTTTGGGTTTTATAAAGTTTTTAGTTTTGCTTTCGGTTTTAGTATTTTTTATGGTTCCATTGTTGTCAATATCATCCATCAATCGTCGTGGCGTGGCATTGAATTTATTAACGTTTCGAGAACGGAAACATCAATTTTTGCCGATTCCTCTTGAATGACTCTATATTAAGATGTCTAAAGTAGTAAATTAACATACATTTTTGTAGACTAGAGATTTAAGTGTAGACTAATAGCAGGCCACTGCCATACTGGTATACTTCGTGACAGAAAAAAAAACACTGGTGCATATTGCTATGTATAGGCGCATTATCCTGCTGAAGCCACCAACTTTCACAGTACGTTTCCTCCCCAAAATTTACTAAAACGTCTCGCATATAATTCTAGCATTCATCTGGCCCGTCAAAATTAAATTTTTTTTCATCCATTATATCAAATCACATTCTTGCTGCCCATTTTTGGTATTGCAGATTAACATCCTCTTTTAAAATCTGTTGTATTTTTCGTTTAGTGACGTTCAGATGTAATTCACGCTTCATTTGGGATGTACTCATATTTTTCATAACTGCAAGATGCCTTATTTCCCTTTTCCTCCTTGCATAAACTTTAGGCTTTGGTACTTGCCTTTGTGTTGTGCTATACGTTTGGGTGATTTTTAAAGGTTGTAGATTGTATTTATATTTCTCCGTTATAGTTTTGTGTTGCGGTAGGGCCAGATTCTCCAAAGCATTCGATCCTGGCTCATTTATCTGTCGATAGTTTCGTTCCTCGTGGCATAATTCTATAAAAATTACTTTTGAGTAACAAAAAATTATACTTTTAGTATAATAAATAATTAACTCTTTTTTTTTATTAGGAAATAATAAATCAATATAACCCTACACAACATTAAAATTAACAATAAGACACTTTTAAAAACGCACCCATATAGCTATTTCCTTCCACTGGCGGTTGTTAGAACAATGAATCAACATAACGGTAATACTAAAAGGGGATGAAAAGAAATTTAAATTCCAGTTTGTTGAGTGTGTATTGACAAATTTTTCCATACAATGTAAAATAAAATCTGCGAAAGGGTTTTGAACAAAATAGGACAGATTACTTTGTCCCATATAGTTATTTCGCATAGTGTATTATGTACAAAATAAAAATAGACAAATAGCAAATGTAATAATCGATTTAAAATGGAGAAGCAGTTTCGCTACTTCCAACTTATTTCGATTTTTATGGAACAATTGTTGGAACCACGATCAAGTTCCATTTTATTACAAGTTTTACTATGAACTGTGGAACAAAAACCCAGAACTCAAGGAACTGGATATTTTTGAGTACGAAACATTTTGTTATACTTGGTAGTTATTGTCTTTACTGTCAGACTATGTGGATATGGTAAATTTGAATTTCATATTTTTTCGATGATAAAACTTTTATTAAATAATACAACGATCCTTTCTAATTTTATTCCAATGAAAAATTTCGAAATTCGATCTCGATTCAAACACAGCTATAAAATATAGCTATAAAATACCACTTTATGTTGAAGATTAATTTTTAATTAGTAATTCTTTCCAAAGTGGTGTTTGTACCTTATCTGGTGTCGACACAACCACAACATAACGTGACACAGTGTGCACAATTAATAACATCCTGGCACCGAGATTTCATGACTTTGTGAAAATACCAACAAGAGAGGAACTGCAGGAACCATCGTGCGAGTTTTATCTCATGCATGGCATTCTAAGAATAGCTGGAAATTGGCGGAATACACATTCTGATAGTTACACCGGGTGGAAAAAACGGTGAGCTTTTTAGAAAAAGACAACAAACCATCGTTTATTAAACGGTATCCACTCGAAAGGTTTACTACTTTTATAGCCCATAAAAAAATTTTAAATAAAAAGAAAATAGATTTAATGTTTACAGATCGTTTATTTAATGTTTAGAATTATGTATAAAAAACAATGTATGCCAAATGTCCGCCTCTATTGGCCTTACACAATCATACAGGCTCTTTTGATTACATTTTCATCACTTTTTCACACAGTTCACCCTGTATCATGATAATATTCTCTTACGTTATTTTTAAGTTGTTCAATATTATTTGGTTCATTTGCATACATTTTACTTTTAAGATAACCCCATAAAAAGAAGTCAGGAGCAGTTAAATCGGATGACCGGGCCAACCCACATGACCATATTTCGAAATTAACTGTTGTGGAAACATTTCTCGTCACAATTCCATGGCATGGCTTCTCTAGCCGTATAATATGTGGCACCGTCCTATTGGAACCACGTGTTCAATAAACCATGGTCATGCAATTCAATTCTAAAATAGTTCATTATCATATCACGATGACGTTCGCCAGTGATTATAACAGCTGAACCGTTCTGATTTGTTCATACAAATATGGTGCAATGATCCCTCCAACCCAAATTGATCCCTCCAACCCTCAAAACCGGCTGTTTGTGTCCACTTAAGTGAAAATAAGCTTTGTCACTCATAATTAATTTTTCAAAAAGAATCTGGATTGTCAATGTCAAGTAACATCATCTAATGTGCATACGTACAGTGCCGCAAATGATCTATTGGTAGCAGCTCTTGTGTTAATTGAATTTTATACGGTTGAATTTTATACGGGAATAAAACGTCTTTATGCAAAATATTGGTTGATTTTCGAAATCCAAGTTCTTGTACATGGTGTTGATTGATGTCGTTGGATTATCTCGTACACTTTCACGTACAGTAGCAACATTTCTTTCGTAAAATTCTTTGATAATCCTGTAAATTGTAGGGTTTGAAGGTACCATATTCCCTCCCAGACTTTCACGTCATTTCCCTTAATGTAATGATGATTGACTTGTGTAAAAGGTTTTCACTATTAACACTAGATTGACGGAGCGAGTTAATTTGACTCATTTGCGGTTTTGTTGCTACATATATATGGATGGATTTGGGTGGTCAAAAATGAAACGTATGTTGGTTTTTAAAGTTAATCGTAAAAGGAGGAATTATTTGAATTTTTCTATGTGTATAGCGGTGAAATCGTGAGTCTATGATTAATTTGACACGTGTATACTTCTAGACTGTCAAGTATGAATTGTCAAAATTAATATTCGTCGCCTAAGTGGCGGCAATCAAAATTGTTTTCTTTTCGGAAGGACAGCCTGTATAAATTTCAGTTATTGTTTACATTCATTGATGCATTCATTGATTTGTTGTACAGTACTTGAATCGAGTTAGTATAGGTAATATAAGCAATATTACTGCTAATGTTATGTAATAAACTGTTCAATGTGGATAGTGGCTACACAAATAAAATTATCTAATTAAGCTATTATGAAAGATTGTACAACATAAAGCACAAAAGTTTATCAAATTTTGTGAAGTATATCGGGTTATGGAAGCGATGATTTCCTTTAATAGCAAAGAAATGTTTTTATTATAATACAATGTGTGCACCCACATCGGAAGTAGGACTAGATCGGAGGTAGATATTCCTAAATTTTATTGTGCTTCTTTTATTTAAGCCAACTTTACTTTGTTATCTAAATTGAACTTTAATTTGTATTAAGATTTTTTTTCGCCTTTTCGGACAAAATATCATTTTAATGGACACCCATACAATGTTTACGACAATTTTTGTCGCAGAAAACAAAGAGGCCATTTATTAACAATATTTCTACCCCAAAAGTAGAAAAAATGCACTCCTCTCCCCCACGTTTTAACCCCAGGGCACTTGTGTACACAAAGATACACAAACCCTTACAAAAATGAAAACTCCCTTAAGTAGCTTCTTGTACACAAGTGCCCTGGGGTTAAAACGTGGGGGAGGGGAGTGCATGTTTTCTACTTTTGTGATAGGAATATTGTTAATAAATGGCCTCTTTGTTTTCTGCGACAAAAATTGTCGTAAACATTGTATGGGTGTCCATTAAAATGATATTTTGTCCGAAAAGCCGAAAAAAATCTTAAAACAAATTAAATTCACGGATGACTTTAATAATTCTTCTTATTTAATTTGTATGGTGTACCACCAAAAAACGGAAGCTCCATTAATTTACCACCCCACTTTTGGATAATTTAAGTTTTTTTTTTGTAAATGTGTGTCGTTTAGTGTTCAACGTCGAACAGGTAAACAAACGTTTATCCTATAGGTGCTAATAATATAATTTTTTTTTCAATTTTATGATACTTTTATCGATGCAGAATCGTTCAACAATCATTGACGGGAAAATAAGAAAATTGTAAATTTCACAACAACAAAATATCAATTTTGCTCATCTCAAAGAGATGTGGCAACACAATAGAACTAAAAATGGAAGCGCTGCATTTAGGAGCTTTTGACTATATAGACATAATAATTTGGTATACAAGTTCTTAGGGTTCGTAGAATAATTTAAAGATACGTAATATAAAGGCCCACACTGACATTGTAAAATTACATTTTTGAATGACAATGTAAAAGTTTTTTCGCTGAGTATGAAGAAAACGAGAACGACTGCCACATCGCTGAGTCTGATCCGGTAATTATTATGGTTTCAAGTTGTAGTAGTGAGAGATCAACCAATAACCATGATTATGATAATGTTTTTAAAACTCCGATAATTGATGAAAATTGAAAAAATTGCATTGATACATATTATAATGTAAACTATCAGTGCGATAGTCCGTCATTTTTTGATTCTGAGGATAATTCTATTTTTAAATCCAAAGTTAATAACGACGATTTATTTGAATCACCAACAGCAAGTAATATAGAATCCAATGTTTCACATCAAATTGAATATTTAGAAGACGAAGGAAATCAGGATCGAAACCAGAATAGCTTTATAGAGGAATCATATTCTCCAAACGAGTCAAATGGTAAGTGATAAGATTAGTAGAATAGTTGTATACTTTAGATTTTATTTGTTACTAATTGTTATTTGTTTATCATTCGATATAAACAAGATGACACATCCTTAACTAAAGCGGGTAATCCACGACAAAGAAGAAAGTTCATTAAAAAAAAAGCAAAAGGGTCCACAAATTAAAAACCAAAAGGACAAATATTCACCAACTGAAGCAAAAACTATGCAGTACCAAAATTTCGAACATGGGTCATCAAAAAATAAACGATAAATTTTGGAAAATAACGTGGTGTGAGCAAGGTAATTTTATAAAAAATATGACAGTTAAAACCCTTGAAGCAAGAAAAACTATTAAATCATGTAAAATGCAATATACATTACAATATTTACGGTACAACGAGCAAGAAGTATAAGATGTGTATCAAATTTTTTTTTGGCCACTCTTGGTTATAATAAAAACAAAAATACCATTCTAAAACGCATCCAGTGCGCGAAAAACGTACCTAGTGTAGAAAATAGAGAGAATCGGCTACAGACGTTGCATATAAAGATATAATTAGAAAACGTATTGAGTCTTTCAATCCGACCATCTCACACTACCGACGTGAGCACTCGCCGAATAAAAGTCATTTGCTCTCGGATGTGACGAATAAATTAATGTACAATTCATTTAACGAAACATACCTAACAATTATATGTTCTTATAGGGCATATACAGAAATTTAGTCAAATAGCTTAATATTAGTTTTACGGTGTTGGGAAATGAGGAGTGTGAAACATGTACAATTTACAATCACATAACATTAGAACACCAAAATTGTGATTCAGCATGTGAAATTTGTACAGATTTGTTTCCATACAAGTCGGTTATTTAAAAGATGAAAAGCTTATGACCTGTGTAAAGTTATTCGTTGGGATAAAACCCGGATTTGCTTATCTGTTGATTTGCAAAAAGTTATCGTGGTAAGATAAAAGATTAGTGGTGTTTATGAAAGTTTTGTGCCTATAGGAAAATGGAGTAAAATTGAACAACTGATGGCTATAATATGGCGTGAGGCAACATTCGGTCGCAAAAACGAAGACATTATTTCCGTTTTTTATAAACTTTTCAAATACTACCGTGATGTTAAACAAATTGTGTTGTGGCTTGACACCTGCGCGGCACAAAATAAAAATTTAACCTTTTTCTCGTTTTTAATAACCATCATTGAGTTTATGATATTAATGCTGAGTAGATTGAGCTGAACTATTTGAATCGGAGCATACATTTATGTTGTTGGACAGTTTCCACCACCAACTGGAACTAAGCTTAAAATAACAAAAAAAAAAAAAAAAAAAAACATGATTTTAACGATTTTCACGAAGCTGTTAAAAACCGAGTAAAGGCAATCGCATTGTAGAGATCATGAGTTTATGACTGAGAATAGCTTTTGTCTTTGGCCAGATAATTCGCAAGCAAAACTTAAAAAAATCCCGACCATATCTTATTTATTTATTTATTTAAAGAAATCTATTTTGTAATATACATGTTTGATTTCAGATTATGTACAGTAGTTTAAACAAAACTAATATTAAAACAACAAAAAACTTTAAAACAGAAAAAAATATAAACCAAATGGTTTAAACAATTAAAAATTTAAAAAATAATCCTTCAGGATATTTTTGAAGTTGTCCTTTGATAAATTGAAATCAAATAGGTCGTCGATTATGTTGAAAGATTTAGACATCCTATTAATAGGGTTATTTTCTCCATAGTTAGTAGAATGGTGTTCAAGTGCTAGTAATTCATGGTTTCGGAATGTTCTGCATGGCACCTGAATTGATATATTTTCCAAGATGTCTTAAGGATATGATGAGGGTAAAATACAAGCGACATCAACGTAATTCATTTTATTCTACAGAACATGATTAGGATGATTTTGTTGAGCTGTATTTCTTAAAAACATCCATAGAAAAGAATGTTTTAGTGCTACCGGAAAAAAGGCAATGTTCTAAAGGAGTCACTACAAAGCACCATGGACAAATTACTAAAGAAATAGTTCCATTATTGCCAAAAACCCGGCATACTTTTTGGAAAAATCTTCCTGTTTCCTATTCTATCCTATTCAAAAATAAAAATCACTTAAGTTATGTAATTTAAGTGACTTAACGATTAATAAGTCATTTAATATGGATTAATATGGATCGAATTTTTTTAATGCAATAGTTTATTAATTCTTTGTATCACAAATTCAATAATTAAAGTATTTTGGTGTTATGATTAATTTTTTTTTCAAAATTTTTACATCGATTTTCTCAAACCTCAATTTTTGTAGTTATGTAAAACATGTCTAAGGAATCCCTTTGCGTACAAGCGGTATCAGAATGAAACCACATACAAAATGATTTTTCTCTTGCGAACTACTACTAAATTGAAACTTGGCGCATGCGTAAAATACATTGTTGAGCATATACAAAAATTATTCACACGTGCAAATATTTTAGTTTAGGGATAACATCATGTGCAACAGGTTGCCATTTTTGTTTTTAGTTGCTGTAACAGTTAGAATTCATTTGTGTAAATTAAATTAAATTTTTTGTTATAAATATGGTTGGTAAGTACAGTAAAAGGTGTAATATATACAATTTAATCAAAAAATTATATATTTGTGACATACTGTCTATTAAAAATTACTGTTTTTATATGTGGTTTCAAACGAAACCAATACTAGGAACGTAGTATATAAAAATAATATATATTTTTTATTATAAAACAGCCAAACGTTATTTTTTTGAGGACCTGGAAAAAATAAATTCTTATGAAATAGACGCTTTGCTGATAGAAATACCTTCAGATCCAGAATCTGAACTGTCTGATAATGAATCTCAAATACAAGGCAACCCTCAAACTCATTTCGATAACAACAATATGGAAATCGTTTTTGAAGATTTTCTAGATATACTCGATAAGGAAAGCGATTGGGAAGAAGAGGATAATTTGCCTTTATCTGGGTTACAGAAAATATGGCAGAAAGATAAATATGTTTGGTCAAAGGAGTCGGCGCATTGCAATGAATTTTACAGAGGATTATGAACCAAACATTCCTGATAATGCTGAGTCACCGACAAAAACATTTTTGCAGTTATTTCCTGAACACATGATCGAACATATTTGTTTTCAAACAAATTTATACGCAACGCAGAAATTTTTAAATACAATGGCCGCATTCAAACATACAACGGCGGCCGAAATCAAAATGTTGGGGAAATTAACATGCTAATGGGTGTAAAGAAGATGCCAAGTTACAAAGATTTTTGGTCATCCCTGTCTTTGCTGGGAGATACGTATATTTCATCGCTAATGCCGAGAGATCGGTTTTCTTGGTTGCTATCCAATGTCCATTTAAACGATAACTCGGTAATGCCTAAACAGGTACCAAAGACTACGATAAGCTTTATAAAATCCGACCATTATTGGACATTTTGGGAAAAACATTCATAGAAAGTTATAAACCTGGCGTGTATCAATCAGTCGACGAAAACATGATCAAATTTAAAGGTCGGAGTTCAATAAAACAATATATGCCAATGAAACCTATCAAGCGAGGTTACAAGATTTGGGTTAGGGCCGATCAATCAGGTTATGTTTGCCAATTTCAGTTATACACTGGAAAAATATTGGATATTACCGAAAAATCACTGGGGGCACACGTAATAAAAGATTTAACTGCAACGCTTTTTGGCAAATACCACCAAGTATACTTCGATAATTATTTTAATTCCGTAAGTCTACAACGGGATTTATTGAGCCTCCGCATTTATAGTTGCGACACAGCTCGAAAAGGAAGAAAACATATGCCAAAAGATTTGACATCGGATAGAGCAATGACGAGGGGATCCGCTGATTGGAGAGTATCCCAAGATAGAATTGTTTATTTGAAATGGATTGATAAATGGCCGGTACACTTTCTGAATAATTTCCATAATCCCAAAGAATTAACCCACGTAAATAGAAAGCAGAAAGATGGAAAATCGCAACAAATATCGAGTCCCACATTAGTCTTGGATTACAATCGGCATATGGGATATGTCGATAAGGCCGACATGATGAAAAAACTTTATGAAATAGACCGAAAATCTACCAAGTGGTATCATAACTCTGTTGTGATATTTACTAAACGAAATCCTGGAAAATCGTTAAATTTAAAAGATTTCCGCATTTAAAATATCCATGGGCTGGTTGGGGCAAAAGGTAATAATATGCCAGCTGTTTCAAAAGCAAAACACAACTTCAAAAGCAAAACACACCGAAACAATGTACCGTTGGAAATACGTTTTGATAAAGCATTGCATACCCCAAATCATTCAACTTCCAGAAGTTGCCATCAGTGAGTGCACTTCTTCTGGAGAAACGCGAAAAACACGTTGGATGTGCAATACCTGCAATGTTGGTTTGTGTCTAACTACAAAACATAACTGTTTTGCAATATTTCACACAAAATGAAAATATTTTGAATTTATTTATAGTTTTAGTAATTTATTTGGATACAAAATTATTTTAATTTATTGTCTCTTATGATTTTATGGTATTATGAATTTTAATTGAAAGCCATATTGAAATATTTTTTCATTTTGTTTTATACCTTTCTGTTTCTAGTGGTACTAAAATGAAACCACCCTATAAACCACTTATCTGACAAAAATAAAATAAATGTCTTTAAAATACATGTTATTTAGTCTATTTTTATTAATATTCACAAAAAAAAATAAAAGATCTAGAAATTTGAAGGTTCGTTCTCAAAGGGTTATAGGATGGTTCCTCACAGAACGACCTACGGCCAGAACGAGCCTATCACAAGAATGCTGCGCGAGACTAATAAATATTTCGAACTTTTTGACTATCACATCAGCAAACTCGCTGAAGCAATTTTTGTTTTATTTTTAGATTAATTTTTTTTTTTTTTTTTTTTTTTTTTTTTTACTTTCATCTACATATTTGACTTAAATACTCTATCGAGTATTTATAATTTTTATGCTCTCTTCATTTGCGTTTTTAAATTTTAGTTTGTTTTTCTTTTTTATTTCTCTCTCCAGAAAATTTAAAAATTGGAAGAATAAATGGGGGTGGGGGCCCCTTTATTCTTCCAATTTTTAAATTTTCTTGCTCTAAGCAAACCAGCGGTCGGTCTCTCGTTTTTTGCGGCGGAGTATCATTCTCCTAAATTTAGCATATATAGATTCAGCCTTCATTTTCCTTATCATATAGCTTTTTTAATACATTTTTCATTTCGATTAATATTAATTTATTTTTTGCCGTTTTCTTTCTTTTTTAATTTTTAATATAGTAGAATGATGTCCTTGTTTATAATTCCCTGAAATTATATTCAAAAAATAATAATAATGTTTACGATGACTCCCCGCGTGCGGTAAGGGTGATTTTTCGTTGGGAATTATTATTATTATTATTATTATGTTTAGTACGGCAGTATGACCCTCTGGTGAACTGTACGTTAGAATACCCTGAAATGGTATATTGAAATTTGTTATGTAGATGAATGAGTGAAAGGTAGCGTGAATATGATGATAAGGCTACGGGCCGTAATGCGTCTTTGCCAATCCATAAGAACAGCCATCACTTAAAAAAATCAAAACCAACGTTCTTTGAAATGATTCTAATTTTATCATTTTGAGATATTATTTATTATTTTCTGCTACCTTTAAAAGGGTGCTTTAAATTTAATAAAATATATAGAAAGCGCTACGAATTTTTCCTTTTTTGTCATTCATGTCCCACAATGTACATAAAGCTCCATGTTAGAGTACACTTTTTTTGAAATCTTTATATCTGTATAATATTACAACTCATTAATTATCTAATAATAATCTCATTAATTATCTAATAATAGTTTTATTAGCTTAGTAGTCTATTTTTGCCGGATGAAACCTATCGGTTCATCCTAGCTCTGCCAGTCCTTTGAACCATTAATTCTAAAAGCGTTGTTCCTTTTAGGCGCTTTGCTCTATTGGTGCGATCTAATAGGTTCCGCAGATCCTCGTTGTCATGCTGCTGCAGTCCTTGCAAATATTAGTATTTTCACAATGCTACGTAGTATTTTGTTTTAAATTGTTTGCATTATTTTAACTGTAGTTATCTTTGGGCAGCCCCAAAGCTGAATACCATACGTCCAGATATGATTTAGGAGTTCTTTATATAACAGCAGTTTGTTGTGCGTTGTCAGTTCGGAGTTTCTTCCAATAAGCCAGTGCACTTTTCTGAATTTTAAATTCAGTTCTTGCCTTTTGTTTTTAACATGCGCTTTCCAGCTGAGCTTAAAGTCTAGAGTCATACCGAGGTACTTAGCATTATCAGAATATGTAATTTGGTGCGAAGTCGGTCTAATCGGAATACATTCTAATTTCCTATTTGTAAAGTTGATTTGTGTTGATTTCGATTCGTTTAGTGTTATTTTCATCCAGTTATTCGCTATATAAATAACCTTCTGTAGTTTCTTTGTGAACTCTTCTTCTTTATGAATAATACTAGCTTACATCAGTGGTCATAACAGCTGTGACTGGTAGATCATTTGTATACAGGAGCTATAATACAGGGCTCGGAACACTATACCATGTAAAACCCCTTCACATATTTTCTTTAGTTTTAAGCATTCCTCTGCAGGTCTCACTCGGAAGTAACCGTCGTTAAATTCCTATCAAAGTGCCAAAATTTATCAAATTCTTGGGCTACGTCTAACAATATTGCTGAACATATACATATAGTATATTCAGCAATATTTTTATACGTCGCTTAGATGAAAGAATACTATATACATACTTCCTTTTTTCCAGCGCCTCCTTAATTGTATCAGTAATCCTACGTACCTGTTCTAACGTTGAGTAACTTTTTCGGAACCCAAATTGATGTGTTGGTAAAAGATTTCTGCTCTCTATAATTGGATTTAGTCTCTTAAGAAACAGTCTTTTCAAAATTTTTGATGTAGTAAAGAAAGTTGCTATGGAATAATTATGATTTCCGTCACTTCTCACTGTCTCGAAACATAACTTAGTCTAAAGATAGCAATGATTATATGCTGTAATTTGTTTATGCTTTTTTAGATAGGGCTTTGATTATTTTCCCCGTTATCCAGTCGTATCCAGGAGATTTTTATCTTTGAGGTTTTTACTTCTTGTTTAAGTGCATCGAGTATAGCTACAGAAATAAGGTTAGTATACGACGATAAAAAATACTGCTCCGCCGTATTCTTGGATGTTGCCCAAGCATTCGATAAAGTTTGGCACGAGGGTCTGCTTCATAAAATAAATCTTAAATTGCCAGAAATTTACCAACTTTACCAACCCCTCTAAATCGAACGAGAAAAACATTCTGGCTGGAGTACCTCAAGGTAGTGTGCTTGGCCCAACCTTATATTTAATTTTCACTTCAGATCTACCAACGTCTTCGCAAATTCTGACGTCTACTTTCGCAGATGATACGGCAATCGTATATAGCCTAAAAAATCCAGAAACGGCGTCCGAAATTCTGCAACAACATATTTATGACATCTAAATATGGCTAAAGAAATGGAAGATAAAGATCAATGAAGATAAATCGACCCACGTAACATTCACTTTAAATAAAGCTTACTTCTCCGACTGTCACATTGAACGGAATACCAATCCCTCAATCAAATGGAGCAAAATATCTAGGCGTCCATCTAGATCGACGGTTAACTTGGCAAAAACATATGGAAATGAAATGAGACCATATCAAATTAAAAATTGATAAAAGGCATTGGTTGATGGGGAAATATTCCACTATTGAGCATACAAACTTCTTCTGAATAATACAATGATTAAACCAATTTGATCGTATGGGTGTAAATTATGGCAATCAACCTCAAATTCGAAAATCGACATTGTCCAACGAACACAGTCAAAAATTCTAAGAATGATTACAGGAGCACCCTGGTTCGTAAAAAACAAAAATATACATAGGAACCTTAGCATCCTAACTGTCAAAGAAGAATTGAAAAAGATGTGGATCAGCTATGCAGGGAAACTGGTATCTCATCCGAATTCGCTGGCGCAAAACCTACAAGATATATTTACGTCTTCGCGATTAAAGAAGAGAACGATGGCTGTAAAAGCATAAATTATAAAATTATTAAGTTTAGTTATTGTTTTTTTTTAATCCATGCCATCTGTTTTTGGGCCGAAGCATTCCCTGCTCTTTCGCGGTTTATTTTGCCATGTTACTTTACGCATCTCTGCCTAATCGAAGACGTACGGCTATAGGGCCGATTTAAGATACCATCTGCGCATCGCATATAGCTCCATGCCAGCCTATACTGCGGACATGGAAGATGGGTCGGCCCATGAGTTTTGCACGCCGATAGAGGGTCGTAGTTTACTTATTGAAAATAAGTAGATTCTGCTCCCGCAGATTTACATAATTACCTTAGTTAACTTAAAAACTTATTGTTATTTTCATGTTTAAAAGATTCAATAAATAAAGAAAATTGTTAAAAAAAAACAACTTTTTGTTTGATTTCGTTTAGAGTAACTGGTAGCACATATAGATACCTCGTCTACTTGGTTATAGGTTTCAAATATTCATTATCCGGTGGTTTGAAGGTATTTTCTAGGTGTTTGGCAACCATATCAAATTTTCGCTTTTCACTGCGAGCTCAGGTTTCATCAACCATTTTTATGAGTGACACTTGCATTTTACGCCTTTTTAAACCTGCGGTGGCTCTCCACAGAGAATAGTCCGTGTCAGGTTACTTACGAAGCTAACAATTTTCTCATTCTTAACCTTCTTTATAAGTAATTTAAGTTTGTTGCACAAGTTGTTTAGGATGGTTTTGTCTTCAGGGGCTCTCTCAGGAACTCTTCTTTCTTTATTAGCCAACTCTCTCATTTCAACTGGATAGTATATACTTTTTTGTAATATTACTTGCCGATCAGGAGTACTTTCCCAACCCATTATTGTACACTTTCAATGCGGTTTTCCAGTTCTTCTTCTATCATTAAAGCGTTCGAGATATGCACCTGCAGATTGACGCCTTCTCGACTACATAGCTGTCGAAAGTATTCCCAGTTTGTTTTGTTATTTGGTAGTCTTGAAGGGCTTACTGACTTTATTACCCTGCCAGTTATTGTCATTAAAACTGGAGAATGGTCTGATGATAGCCCTTCTTCATTTTCGACTGCTAAGTAATTTTCAGAGATACCTCTTGATATATATAGAAATTCAGAAAGTCAGGAACTTTATTTGGGTCCGTAGGCCAGTAGATTGACTTTTTACTGAAGAGAAACTCAAATTTTAATGTCCTTCCTGCTTCAAATAGTTCTCTTAGGTTAAATGACTTTCTCAGATTAGGCATACAGCAATTTTTTTGTCTTTAAAAATACTTCTAGTCCTTAAATACGTTGCGCAAGGCTACTTGCAGTTCAGATAGCAATTCTAAAATAGTGTGTCGTATGGACTAGAATTAAGGTAGTCACTAGAGTAGAGTTACTAGAATAGGGACGCATTCGTTATTTATTTATCGATGTATTTTCCAGTGTTTCTAGTCTGTGTTATTGTTTTTTTAGTAGCTCGCATATTGAAGTATTTTTTGCAGGACATTGTTTTCCTCTATGCTGTCTTCATATTTTCATTTTTCTCAGTCATTTGTACATACATATATTGTGAATACTATTACTTTGGCGCTAGATTGCATCCTACGTTGAGAACTGTTATTTGTTTGTTTTCTCTTGTTCTCTCTCATTCTTGGCACGCTTTGGCTACCTCGCAACTACTGCAATTTGCTGGGTGATGATTACCACAGTGTATGCATTTCACTGGTTCGTTCTTACTGTTGCAGCCTTTTGATAGATGTTTCCCAACGCACGCTACACATCTGGACTCGCAATTACAGTGTTTGCGTGTGTATGATTATACGCCTGGCAGTTGTCGCATTCTACTGCCGGTATACTGACACAGAAATTGAGTTGGCTGACTGACCGTAATAGTACGGAGGAAATATCATAGAAATAAACTTGAATAAGGAAAAATGTCCATAATCATAGGTAGTTTAATCTGGAACACTTAACTTCAAAATATTACTTATTTGTTCAGTTATCAAATATGTTTAATGTATAATCATAATTGACTTATCCTTAATAATAATAATAAAAAATACTGTAGTGCAGAAACCATAAGTGGTCTTGTGTTATATACATACGAGTATGCGCTGACTTAATTAAAACTAATGACATTTTGCTTACTGGCAATACGCGTATCAAATTCAATTTTATTATACAAAATCGAAATTTGTCTTGGTAACGATTATTTGTTTTTTTGGTGGAATGATGATCAAATTACATAATAATTTTTCGATCAATTTAGCGCCAACGAATATAAAATAAATTTACCAAGAATCATGATCAGTTTTTTTTTGGCTTGGTATAAAGATACAAGAACATTCCGTCGGATTAAATTTATGATCAATATTTTGTTTCTTATATGCCATACACAGCGTTTTGTTTTACCATCATACTCGTATCATACATTTACAAAAAATTATTTTATAGAAATCGAATAAAACGAACTAAAACACATTGTTGATCGAGATCTTCGGTTTATTAATGATCGTATAAAAAGTAATATGATAATAATAAAATTATTTGTAGTTTTTTACAATTCAATTAGTTTCTAAAAGGTATTTTATAGAGGTCCAGACAGTTTATATACATTTTTGGTAGGTTAGTATGTTTGATGGTGGTAACACAGATTTTTGTTTAACCTTAGTTTGTAATTTGATATCGGTCGTGTGTTCATACCTCTAATAACCAAAGGTAAAAAAAATTCAAGTAGAAAAATGATTCAATTAAAATATCGATTACATGAAAAATAATTTTATTCTTGTGCGTCAGTTAATTCGGGTGGGTTAAGTTCTTGTTACGTAGATATGTTCATAAAAATGATGATCCTCTGTCTTTTTCGTATTGTTTACGGTTTAACGATAATTTGATTTGATTGAAATAAGAGATTACAAATTGTTCACTATGTATAATTATGTTGTGGATGATAAGAAATATCTTAAATTACTCAACATGAAAGCCAATATGTCATGTATATATTTTATATGTGCGCTTCTGTGTGGTTGACTGTAGACTATAGGGTATTAATGTAGTTTATTTACCGCGGAGATACTTTAATATTACATATTTACACAATTTGCGCGTAAAACTCCCCCTTTTGTTATTGTTATACAAAATATACTTTTATCCCAAGATGCCCCTTCACAAAATAGACAAGGCGCTTAAAAATGTATATACATTTTAAGTAAAAATAAACAAACAAAATCAAGAGATATTTAAGGATTAATATACATCAAGGATAAAAAAGATATATCCTTCTTTGCGTAGTGTTTTCATATATTCGAAAATAGACTATACACTCAATTTTTAAGGATATTTATTTAAAAATCATCATTAATGTATATTGATCAAATCAATAAGAATGACAGTTTCATCTTTTGTATACGTTGTTCCTTATATTCCCAAAATTTTAATACAACATTTTGTAAGTTGTTTGTAAATATAAACACAATTTAAAGACTTTAAGATGTCACTTCCCCATATTCAGTGAGCAAAATATAAACGTAAGAAAAAGAAATACCTTGACATAAATATAAAATAATTTAAGTTGAAGCGCGCTAAAAATTATTGCAAGGTGCATATTTGAATCAACATACTCGTATTTTTATACAAGACACAATACAACAGCGAACCCAAGATAAGAAAGGAAACAGTAATTAATAAGTTTCTTGTACACAAAACAAAATAAATGATTTAGTCTTTAAGACATAAGGAGTAATATCTATAGAAAAAAACACAACACCATCAGAATTTAATATTTCTTTAATTTTTTTTCTTCTGAACTGTGTCTAAAAGAAATAACAATCATGGAAAAATTAAAGAATGCCGCTAATGACTTCATTAGTGTGTAGATTTTTTAATTTTTCGTATTACAGAAAAAAAAAATATGGCTATAATTTAGATATTCGTTTTGGTTTTTATTCTAGATATTTATTACAAATAGGATTGCAAAAATAATTAAAATTGCAACATAATGTTATCTATTTATTTAGATCGTCCGGACATCAAAATCGATTTTTAACAGCAATTAACTCAAAATAATGTTTTCCGATTAGTTTCAAAACTCGAATTATCTACAGGTAGCTAAATATAAAATGGTGCAAAGAATCAGTTATCCCTGGCATATTTAACGGCCCTTCTTATATAAAATCGACTAATCGGGCAACACGCGCGATTTATTAATGAAATACTATTTTTCCACAACTAGTCGTATATAGAAGGCATCATTATTATGTGTTTTAGTAGCCTGAGAAACAAAATTTCTAGTTTGGTTTTTCGATTGTAATGGTGTTTGTGATTGTTCCGTGGTTGGTCTATTTTCAGCACTCTCGAATTAAATACACAACCGTAAGAAATTCTTCCATTTAGCGTCAATCTGTATGACAACGACTATGATGATCGACACTTACTTGTACACCATCAACTTCCCACAAAAGAAGAAAGAATCGAATTTCGTACGCTATGCAGTAATTCGCTAGTAGTACAACTACATGGTATTGTTCTATATATAGACAATATTCCAATGTATAATAATACAACGTCAGTCGTCGCGACCTGATGAGATGGCTGATTTTTTTAAATCTGTAATCTCATCCGTTTGAAACTGATTGTTGTGATTCTTACACATTTTCCATCTATAAGTCAAAAATGTCTAGGCTAGTGGTTAATAATATTTTATTGTTAACCACTACTTAATAATGAAAAATGAACCTTAGATGTAATGCGATTGAATGGATAGGGATATTATGAATATTCCCCATATTGATAAAGTAGATTTTGATAAAAATAACAAAATCCAAATAAAATTTACAAGATACCACGTATAAAAAATACATAAACGTATAAATTATTTTAACAATATAAAGACAAATATATTATTAACATAATAATACATAGGACTAATAGTATATTATACACCAAGGTTGAGAAGTTTATAACCGGAGACGCGGAGCGTCCATATTTATATCCATATTTACCAATGGACACCGTGAAATCCCCACTAGCTAAGTATCTGGAAATATAGAAATGCATAAATAAAATGCGAATAAAATTATGAAACAATAATCTTGGAGTAATAATTTCACGTCGTGTTGCGTCCCGTTGCATGTGCGGCTTAATTATATTTAGTAGTTTGTCGAATTCGAATGGATACATCCGATGGAAATTTCGAAAAGTCTCATGATCTCATAAACGCATTTTTTTCACAAGATTGTGGAAAAAGCCTTGACGTTTCTTCCTTACTCCCAAAGGATGTATTGCAGGTCTTTCGAGACAATCATCTGATAAATCAGCTAACAGTGACGACAAAAATATATGCTGGGCTGGGAACATATAATGTCGTATTCCAATATATTAATCATGTCAAGTTCGTCCATACTAAATAATTAAAATTTTAGTTTATGTATATTATGACACAATCACAATTACAATTTAAATGAATATTAATTAATAAATATAATAATTATTATTAATAATTTACGTAAATTATTATTCAGGCACAAATGACAATATCAATTTATTTTGTCGCAAAATGATCCCACTATATAAAATGACAAAAGCAATTCATTTTTTTCTAGGTTTTTAAGAGTGGAGTAATAAGTATACTATACTAATATTGTCATGCGCCGACGCCATTTATTTTTTGACAAGAGAAAAATATGCAAGTGGAGACAAGCCATCAGGCTACTAAAACACATAATATTGATGCCTTCTACGACTAGTAGTGGAAAAAATTTCATTTTATGAAAATAATTGTTTATAGTACAATTATAACAAGTTAAATTTACGCCTTGTCAATCGGTATTTATTGATATTGGTACATGCATCTTATTGCTATTAACGACCATTTGTTGATCTTCAATTTGAATTAGCTTGTTGAGATTATGATGCACTTTGACTTTGAACCATGTGAGCTATATAGAATCTTCTATATATCCTTCGGCAACATTTGAAGATTTCCATCCACCATGTTGCTTAAGTTGAAGTAGATTACCCCCACTCGCAGCTAATCATCTAATAAAGTAGCAGAAGTTCTTCGAAAATTGTGACCTGTATAAGAACGGGGATTTGCTAAATTTAGGTACTTTACAATTTTTTGTGGCATTTGCGATATAGTATTATGGCCTATATTTTGTCTAATAGGTTTGCCACTTTTCATACAAATGAAAACTTTTGGAATGTCCGGAATCGGTCTCAATTTTAAATATCTACGAACGATTTCCATCCAAAGTTCTTCAATAATAAAATATTTTCTTGATATACCATTTTTAGTATTAGGAATCTTAATAATAATCATTTCCTCCTTGATTGTTATGTCGACCACAAGCATATTGCAAAGTCATCAGTTCTGCAAGCACCTGCAACACCAATTACAAGAACGGCCTGCAATGATAATGATTTGATTATTAAAGACGCTTTTTTTACAGCAGTCTCTAATTAATTAGTATAAAAAGATACCTTTGTTGCAATGTAAACTTCTTCACGCGCTTCAGTTAAAAATTAAAAAACATTCTCATAAGTGAAAACCAATGATTTTGTTGGGCGATAGTAAACATTTTTTCGTTTTCTAGTCGCATTAGTTTGTCAAATTTCGAAATATCAATATTTTCGTTTAGAGATATTGTTAATTTTAACATTGAATAATGGGCGCATAAAGAGGAGGACTTTTTATTAACTGAATACTCTTGAAAATATGCCAAACGTATATTTTCCTAAATTTTATTAACACTTTTATTATTACAATAAATTTTAAATTTTTCATATGTTTTTATATAAATAACCATCGATTTTTGAGGCAGCAGCTGGTCTGTTATATTTTCGACTATCTCACATATTTTAGGTGGCGTGCCAATTAAATCATCATTTTACATTTTTTTTAGTTGAATGCCAATTTGACTAAACAAAATTAAAACTTCAAATAACAAAACAAAATGCAGTGTCATTTTAAATTTACGCTTACTACAATTTAGTGAAAAAATCGGGCTACTTCGACATACACTACCGCTCAAAAGTGTTTAGGCACTGTCAAGAACAGCATAAAACATATAAAACTCAGTAAAAATATGAAAATATTTATTTTTTATGTACATACACACGCATATATTAATGGCATTATACTAAATAAATGTCAAAACTAAAATGCTTAATTAAAATTTTACTTTCATTTGTTCATGAGTCAAGTCATTCTCGCAATAAGTTTTGCCAGAGCTTCTGGCATTATTGAGTTTCAAATTGATTGAAGTTTGTTCCACATAACAGTAGCTGATGTTGGAGCTGATTGCTTTACTTCCCGTACTGTAGGAAGAATTGTACTTCCGGTACAATTCTTCCTACAGTAACTCAATAGGGTTCAAGTCAATGCTCTGGGGAGGCCATTCCATAATTTTAATTGTTCCTTCATCCTCTAAATGGTGAAGATAGCCTTTATATAATTTACATGAATGTTTTGAATCATTATCTGGATGAAAGATAAAATTTTGACTCAAAAGTCGAATTCCTGAAAGTATTGAGTGGATCTCCAAAATTTGTCGGTACTGTTCTTTTCTTAGTATTCTGTCAATTTTCACAATATCGCCTACACTAGAACCAGCAAAATAGTCCCAAATCATCACTGAACCACCTCCATGCTTTACGGTAGCGGCAATACACTCATTACTGGCACGTTCACCTACAGATCTTCTCACGAATATTCGTCTTCGGGTACCGAAAATTCAAATTTGGACTCATCCGTCCATAAAACCTTGGTGCAATCTTCTATCGTCCAATGTTGGTGTTCACGGGCCCATTTAAGCCGCTTTTGCTTATTTTGTTTACTAGTAATAGTGTTTTAATAGTAACACGAGCATGGAGTCCGGATTCCTGTAGAGGACGATTAACCGTAGAAACACTAACTAGTTTTAGTTGACCAACATTTAATTCTGCGGTTATTTCCGGGGCTGCTTTGTGTCTATTCGTCTTGCTAGTAATCACTATTCTATGATCATCTACAAATGTTGTCGCTCTTGGTCTTCCACTACGTGTTTTATTAAAAAAACTGTCAATTTCTCGATATTTTTTAACATTACAATCGACCGTAGCGCGGTCTAATTCCTTTTTTTTTGTCAGTCTGTTAATTACTTACCAGCTGTATGACAAGCTATCATAAACGCACGTGTTTCAGTACTTGGTTCTTTTCTTGGAGTCATTTTAAATAGTTGTCACTCGATACTTCACTTACGATGTTAACAGTGTAAATATCAGACTGCAACTGATCGTATTTGACTCATTTCACTGAAATCTTTTCAAAAAATCAATTTAAACATCATTACCTAGAATAAACCAGACTGATAAATTTTTTCTGGAAATTCCTACAGACTTTTATTGTAATCGTACCGTAATAAACAGTTTATACGACAATCCAGCTAAGCGCAGGTAGAGGGTAGTAAAATTATCCATATATCATTGGTGGTTATATAATGAAACTGCGTTTCAGATAAGTATTTCATTTTATTCAAATGTTGTTTCGTAAACATAATACTGTATCAATAATACATGAAAAAAGAGGTGCCTAAACACTTTTGAGCGGTAGTGTAGGTTATATTATTAAAGAGCAAGTGTTTCCCTTATCAAATTAATTTTCTTATCAACAAAAAACCTTAATAGTAGTTTTAATTTAATTTAATTGTATATTGAAGATTTAATTTGTCTCACGACAATTGGTTTTATTTTAATAGATTAAATGACTATGGCTATATGTAACATTGAAGTGTCGGTGGAGGGGGGGTTGACTTATTTTTTGGCTTGGAGGCTGTACAATAAAATTTATAATCAGACAAATATTGATGCATAGATGTTTTTTGTATTTTTGGGATCAATGGCACTTCTTTAATTAGATTATTTTCTAATAGCTACTTATTACTAATTCTGTTATCTTACAGATTCCTGATTAGCTTAATAGTTTTATTTAATTCTGATTGGGAATAAATTGTAATGGGTTAATTATACATATTCATTATTGATAGATTCCAGATTAGCTATTTTTGAAACCAGATGTCTTTGTTTCATTTTTATTTTTATTAACCCTCATGTGAGTGAAGAAAAAATATCTTAATTTGAGTGATTAAGGTACCCGGGTACGGTACATGCAATTTTTCTTAAAACTAATTTTTTTTTAAATTTTTTTTGCAATTCTGAAATTTATAACGGATTTTGCTAAAATTACATAAATTGAAAACAATTTTGCATTAGCTGTAACATGTCAGTTTTCGAAGAACATTCTGTAAAAAAACGTAAATAATCCAACATATCACAACAGTGAAAAAAATGATCGATAGTAATAAAAAAATGTTGGTTAGTTTTTTTGAAATAAATAAAAGTATAAACATAAATTAAATGAAATAAATAAACACAAACAATGAAATACAACGACATATAACACAAAAATATAAAATAATTGCATACTATTTCTGTCAAATATAGTGTAAAATATATAAAGGTATCCGGGTACCTTTGTTACTCTAATTCGTACAACTAAACTACTTTTTGCTCTCACGTGCGTTCAAGTTATAAAATTTCTCATTTTTAAGTGTGATCGTAATCTATCAGTTGAACTAGAAGTTCTCATAAAATTAAAACTTTTTATTATAACTGGAACATACAAAGCTAGACGTTTAAAAGTGCAAAAGGTACCTGGGTATCTCGTCACTCACATAAGGGTTAATAAACATATTGGTTTATTAGGGATTGTAAGATTATCCATTGAAGAGGGGATCCATCCGTTTGATACTACAATATTTGGATTTGATTTATTTTATTTTATTTGTTTTACGACAATCAAATTATAATTAATTTAGTTATAATAATCATTACATTTATTCTATTCAAGAATAATTTATATATATCGTACAAAATAATGATTCTCTAACGCATAATAATGACATTTTATTTCAGGAAACTTACTCGTACCATTAAGATGCCAACATTATTAATTATCAATTTTTTTAAAATGCTATAATAAAGGTGTGTGGAGGGCCTGGCGTCGCATTATTGTAAATTGATATAAGGAAATGGTATTAAATAAAATTTCATCACTCATAATAATGAAATTTTATTTCAGGACATTTACTAATTAATCAAATTCTTTATAGGATGTTGATTGCTGATTATTTATATCCCGAAGAACAAAAATAATTGTGCCGTCTTGTGCTTTACTAACTATTGACTACTTAGGTGTCTGTAACCGAGTCAAGTCTATCATACCTAACAACCTTTCCTATCCCTCCATCTTGTTATATGTAAAAGGGGTGTACGGTTGGCCCGGCGTATCCGGGATCCTTGCTTAGTCTTGGCCGTACATTCTAATCAATCAATCAATCAAACAAAAAACCTTAATAGTAGTGGAAAAATAGTATATACATCACGCGAGAAGTGCTATTATAGCCCTCGCTAGAAAAAAAAAATTATTTTCTTTCCGCTTATATAAGTGCATAATTTGGTTTTAATCTGCACTGAATGCATAATTGGACCCTTACTTAAACGCTTTATTATCTGAATAATTAATTTCAATATAAAATTCATAACATTCAAATAATATTGTTAGCTTTGGACACTATAGGGACTTGGACTTTTCATCTGGATATCTGTTCCGACGATACCTCAAAATTTGTTTTTTTTGACATTTTCAACCAAATCTATACGTCAGAACCAATCATATGAAGTTACAAATATAACCCAACAGATCCTTGTAGTATTTTGTAATTTTCGTGGAACTATGTGTTATACGAGTATCGTTTGTAAACTGGGCCAGGTAAACAATTGATAATATACCACTTTTCTTCTTCCAAGACACATTGAAAGATCTTGGCTCTGCAACACTTCTGTCATCAACATTTGCTGATGGCAAAATATTCGTTTATTAGAGAATATAATATATACACGTCGTATATCATGGACTAAAGAACACGTGACTAAAGGCCACGTGGTATCAACTTAAATTACAACTGGGCTGATATTCTTAGAATTTGCAGTATATTACTACTAAACCGAACCATGCATAAATGTCAATTTGTTTTCGCATTTCACATGGTTTTTCCGGATTGTCAATTTTTGAGCCGATATTTTGCGATTCATTTTGACGCCTCGATTTTTCCCCTTAGACGGTGCCATTAATTGTTTTTATTTAAAAAGATGCACAATTTTTATGTAAACTAAGAAGATGAATCAAAATTTATTTCTTGTTTCGCAAATTATTCTGATATATGTCCAGTTCTACAAATAGTCAATTTTATATTTATTAAAAAATTTTGTATTAGATCTGATTCTGAAACAGAAAGATCTGATAAAAGATTTATCGACAATTAACTATTTGTCATATCTTGATAAACTGAACTACACTATGTTTCAATTTAATTATAAGTTTATCTAGTATTCTCTTCATAAGGACTAAGCAGTTATTTTTTATTATAAACATCATAATAGGTTTCCTGTAAAGTACAGCAGTATCTAGTAAACGAAAACAACTGACTGGAACACGTAAAACAAGTAAATCGACAAAACAAAAATTGTCGTATATGGGTTTCGTTTATTTCTTTTGGAAGTAATGAACTGTAAAAACTTCGAAATTTTTAATTTTTTGTGTTGATAACTTTGTATAGAACACAAAGTTATCAATACAAAAAATTAAAAGTTTACATGTTGTATAACAAGTGAGAAAACCGACCAAATAGCAGTGGTTAAAGCTTTGGCATTTGTATCGGGAGGTACTGGGTTCGAATCCCGTAGAGGCAGTTTAACGTTGTCTCTTTGGCTCACCGTGACAAGCGAGGGTTATATTTTCTGTTCTTTTGTTGACTCCCCTTATCACCAAACAGTATTTTGGTTATACGTGTTGGTGTGTTTGGACGTTGAACAGCAGGTTATTGCGGTTTAACCCTTTTTAGGGGATAGAAATTGACTATAAATTGACTGACTTCGTTTTGTTGGATCGTGGTAGTTAGTTGATAAAATTTCGGGTACGCGAAAAGTTGATAAAGAAAAAAAACCGAGTTTGTTGTGGAAAACCCAGGTATTTTTTTTTAGTCTCTCGTGAGTCGATATCTTGTTTATAAGATAATGTCGCTTATTTTGTGCATAAAGTAAATTCCATAAAGTATTGTGATTAGTTATACTCGAAGCATAGTAATAATTATTAATAAATTAAATAAATCCAAATTAACTAATTATAAAGTGGGTCCAATAATCAATTATATTGATAATTAAACTGGGGGACATGGCCTGGCTTTAAATAAAAATAAAAAAACTGTACGTAAGAAAAGCATGTAAATCAAGTGAAGTGTACAAAACGGGACGGACGGGGTAAACAGAAAAATCTAGATAGAAATTTAAATGTGGTATTGGTACGTAGTGTAATTGTGATTTTAATATCCTTGTGTGCAATTTTTCAACTGAATATTATATCGTCACCAATCAACACAGCCTCTACGAGCGGCGCTTAATTTATTTTTGGTAATTACCTAATATATTTATTATAATAATTTTTTTTCTTAAGTTTGATTTTCTTGTATGAATTCATTTTTTTTTTTTTTACTTATCTTATTTTTACTACTTAGATACTTAAATAGCATGCCGAACTATTTTTATATGATTTTTTTTTGTGCATTTTAATTTCTGTGCATTATAATTTACGAGTGTATTAAGTCGCGTTCCCAATTTAGAGATTATAATTCGGACGCACTTCAATATAAGAATAGTTGGAAAATGTTTTACATTTAAATTTAGGTATAGTCATTTAGTTTTTTTTCTCAGAGATATAGTTTAGCAGCATATTTTGCATATTTTAGATCAGGTTTTGATAGGATCATTTAATTCGATGTACAAAACAATCTAGGTTTTTTTGTGATTAAATAAAGTATGTTAAAAAGGTTTCCTAACCTGGAATTTAATCATGTTATTTCAATGGTTTTTCCACCGTTCCCTTGCTTCTTATTTGAATTTTGCCGTATTTATTTCAGAATTAGATAAAAAGTGAAAAAATGGAGGTTGAGGTTAGTATAGGTCGTGATTCTCTGACGACATAGGGTAGGTTGGTCCACAATCATTCAGTTCCTTTTCCTTTGAGTTTCCTTTCTCTTTCCTTGTTGTCCGCGGTCCAACAAGATTTATTCATACTCCAGAAAGCCCACCCCTTACCCTGAGCCTTAGCCGAAGCTAAACATGACTGTACTGGAGTCTCTAAATGAATGAAATGTCTGTTAACGTAGTTTGAGTGTGGACATAGTCATGTTTTTTTTTATATCGTCTAATTAGGAGGTCGAAAACGGTTTCCACAGCTACGACTACTAACAAACTCGTTACAGCAGGATGCAAAAGTGAAATTTCATCAACAGATTTCGATCTGTGATGAAATGTAATACATCTATGAACCCCCTGCAAAACTCATGGTCCAACCCATCTTCCATGTCAGTATAGGCTGGCATGGACCTTGCAATGTGCAGATGGTCTAAAAATCGGTCCTATAGCCGTACGTCCTCGAATTGAGCAGGGAGAGCTTTAAACAGGCCCCAAAACAGATTGCAGGGATAAAAAAAACGAGTGAGAAAAAATGTTTAGTCTTAAAAAAATTATTATACTAATACAAATTTTCAGTGTTTTTGGAACAATCTAATGATGTAATAATAGTCAGTTTAGTGAGGGTATGAGTGAATGTGTTCTACTGTAATCTCAGTATAAAAATTTATTTCAGTGTGTTGTGAATTGAATAACAAAGGAACTAAATTTTGCGAATCTGAATTGTTCCCAAATATATAAACATAAATATTAACCACAATAAATAATTTGCAATTGTTCTAGTTCTAGTCTAATTTCTCGACCAAAATCGACGAAATGGTGTTTTTCTCTTTGTTTTCGTCCTTTTTAAGGATTTCATTTGCTTTTAAGTTAAATGCTCTTCAGCCCTTATGAGTGAATAATTTTTCAACCGATATACGAATTTCGTTTGAACCCGCTGACCAGAGAGCTGGTCGGACTGCGGTTCTTTCGCAAACACTCTAGATATAATATTAAATTTTACTATTCCTTACATCAAACAATAGTAAATTAGTTCCGGACATCTACCCTTTTCCAATTGTAATTCAGAAAGTATCAGTTGTAATTCAGAAAGTATAAATTGTAATTCAGATTAGTCAATTGTAATTCAGAAAGTATCAATTGTAATTCAGATTAGTCAATTGTAATTCAGAAAGTATCAGTTGTAATTCAGAAAGTATCAATTGTAGTTCAGAACATTTCGACATTCGTCGAATTGTAGCAATTTCACAACAGGAATTTTATGTATTGAACGAATATGTTAATTTACTTCATAGTTAGCGAATTTTAGGTAAGAATCACTTGATAGGTTTTTAGAGATTGCGGAAGATAACACAACTTACCATTGAAATATATATGTACATAGTAATAAATGAGACGACAGTATGTGTTTTGCGGTGAGGAGGATCTTTATTCCGTAATGAAAGATTTAATTGAAAATATTTTGGGAAATTACTTTCTCAATTATATTGATAAATATTGAATTTTTCTGAATTATAATTAACAATTTATTTTTTTACAAAGCACAAATAATAAACAAGCAAGGGTAACATTAATACAAACAACAACAGAAATATAATTTAAATAAAATAAATAATTAAAGTAATAAACGAACTTTCACTTTAGCTACCAACAGACATGTCATTCATTGCCAAAGCGGCAACTTGATGGATTGAAGAATGTTGTATGGCACGAGCACAATCACTTCCGGCTACACTGTTCTTTGCTTGATCAATAATCCCCTCCAAGTATACCAATCTTTGTTCCATAACACCAGGACCTGTAACGCTTGGTATTCTAATACTATTTTTAGCGTAAGCCTTCACCTTTGACTAAATAGTCTCAATAGGATTAAGCATTGGTGAATATGGCCCTAGCCGCAGCAGAGACGCTGTAGTCCCATTAATAACTGTTTCCAGGTTTGAATGGCAAGGTGCGTTGTCTGAAACAATTACCAAATCTTCAAGTTCATTTCCAATGTTTTGCCAGTGCTGCATCAGTCTTGTCACCCACGCATTTGCTAGATGGGCGGTAAATGAACCTCTTCTCCGCTCCATTAAAACAACTCAGTAGAGATCAGTAGAGATTGCTCCTATCAAATGGATGTTAGGGCCTCGTGCGGCTGGGAGAAGTTGAACTGCTCTGGGACCAGCTACTGCACGGCCCCTTGTCCGGCGGCAAAATAAATTAAAATTGGTTTCATCTATCCAAACAATCTGTTTCCCTTGTTGAATATAGTTATTCAAACTTTGGACATATTCTGCTCCTTTCCTTTTATTTATGTCAGAGTTCATAGTGCAAGGTTCATTATGAACTTTCTTCGTAGTGAAGAGCCTGCCTTCTAGGTAATTGCCTACTGTTGACACAGATATCGATATGTTGAATTTGGTCAATATTTTTTGTTTTAATTTCTGCAATGTACAGCTGCAATCCTGTTCTACCCATGAAACAAGCGAATCAATTTGTGCCTCATTCAAAATTCGATGTTTTATACCTCCTCTTGCTAACATTTTGTGTTGCCCTGATCGAATCCAATGAAACGCGGTCTTGTACTTGATGTCCAACGTCGCAGCTAAGGACACCCAATCATCACCTTTATTGGCACAATTCACGATTCTTTCACGATCTGCATTAGTATTTTTTTTGTACTTTTTTCGTTCTGTGCTTTCAGTTGCAGTCAGAACAGCTCTGCAAATAGGACATATACACGCAGAGAAATAATTGGTAATATTAACCAAAAAAGTAAGATAACTTTACCAAATAATTGTTACAAACTCAACTTATTTATTGATTGGTAAATATTATAAATGTTAAATAGTAAAATTAACATAGAGAATAGTAAAATAATTTTAAAAAAAAATTTTTAGTTTACTATTGTGTAAGTAAATTCAACCAATATATATGTAGATTTTACTACAGTAGAAAGTGAAATATGAATAGCATTTTGGTAAAATTAACCGAACGATTAAGTAAAACCGACAACCTTTTAAAGTAAATAAAACCCACACTATAAAAATAATAGGGTAAAGTCTACAACAAATACAAGTAAATTTAACTTAAAATCTCTATTAAAATTGAGCCTGAAATGGGGTCATTTGTAATTGTATGATAACAAAATATTTGTTATCACGTCGAGATGAGGTCTCATCTTTTCAAAGCTGATGAGGTAAACATTTTTAATCTTTTTAATTAAAAGATTCGATACCCTCGTCAGATTATGTAGTTATCAAACTACGAAAATAATGTTCATACTTCATGAATTTAAATGAAGTAAAGATCAATTGACCTAGCGAATTATATTGAAAATGCAATAACAATTGTTACCTATCGCCGATGTAAATTTAACACACCAATTTGTAAACTTTACATTGCAAGAGAAAATTTTTGTTAAAATATTTATTTTACATTGTAGATTAGTAAAATTAGCATGCCTCTCGGTTAATTTTACAAATCTATTAGTATTTTTCAAAAAATAATTTATTTTACGAAAATTATTATTTTACTTTATCAATTTAGTTAAATTAACAAAGCATATGTTAACTTATTATATTATAAAGAGTAGGATAAATTAACTACAAAATAGGTTGATTTTACAATTTTAGGTTTACTTATCCAATTTTAGGTTTACTTATCCATTTACTTATCCTTTACTTAGCATGGTAATAGCCTTATTACTTTATTCCGTGTCATTGAAGTGCAACAAATAACGCAATTGTCTTTAAACTCCATTAAAAAATATGGGATTAAACGATTTAAGTTTTCAGAAGAAATAAAACAAATTAATTAAAAAGTCTTTTTTTTAAACATAGAATATGACACTTATTTTTGGTTACTATGTTTAAAATGATCATTTTTTTATGTATAATGCTAATGCAGTAAAATTAAGTACATATTGTAATTCAAATAACGTTAACATGTTCTGAACTACAATTGATACTTTCTGAATTACAATTGATACTTTCTGAACTACAATTGATACTTTCTGAACTACAATTGATACTTTCTAAATTACAATTGACTAATCTGAATTACATTTGATACTTTCTGAATTACAATTGACTAATCTGAATTACATTTGATACTTTCTGAATTACAATTGACTAATCTGAATTACAACTGATACTTTCTGAATTACAATTGGAAAAGGTGTAGTAAGTTTGAAAAAGAGTAACAAAACCCGTATATGCCTGAGTTTGGTCAGTGCTACGATCACCAAAGTTTTATAGGTTTCTCGTTTCGAATGAACAACTAACGCCTACAATTTTTGTGGTCGTACCTTTCTCCTAAGTGGTACAAACGGATCGCAACTTAAGCTCTTAGAAATAATATTCTCATATACACATACAGTTTGTTTAGAAAAAATTATAAAAAGACAAGCAATCATTGTTAAAACTACAGTTTGTTTTCAAGAAATTAACTTGTCCGGAAAATTATTCGCATGAGTGTATTATACTGGATATATTGGAGGTTGAACCCGAGTCGAGTCAACTTGTAGTTATCTTTAGGTTAACCTTGAAGTTAACTTCTAGTGTTTATATTGGAGAGTTATCTTGAGGTTGAGTCGAAACCAGGTTATAAATGTCAAAATCATTCAAATTTTTTTTTTTTTCAAAAAATCATTCTAACTTTTTCTTTCGAACTTTCGAAAAATAAAAAATCACAAAAATATGCTGCCGAATTGAGACACAGACGCGCTCATACAAGAAAAATATGAAAAATCGCCATTTTTATTTTTTTACTTACTGATTATGTTTTGCTGTTGTTTTCCAACTCGACTCTGGGCGTTTATATTAACCAGAGTTAACTCGACCTAAGAAATTTTTTGGATTGAGTCCAGTTAACTCCAATTTAACTTTTTCTGTTTATGTTGAAGGTTCAACCTCCAATATAAACAGTATCTATATGTATATTAACATATACTTGGAACTTGGTAATCTACATAGCTGAGCTGACAAAGGTGAAGAAGGTGAACACAATGGTAATATTTGTTGTTTAATAGTTTTTAAAATTTTAGTAAATTGTATTGGAGAAATTTCAATGTTTGACAAATTTAATTTAGAACTAAAAGCTCCATGTTACGACTCAAATGATTTCTTAAATATTGGTGTCAATTCAACGTAGATCTTTATTTTTCTTTCTCTTCGATTTTGCCATTTTTTATGTAAACTTGTAATTGCATAAATTCGAATTAGAAATAGTTTCAATGAATCGACGCCATTGACCTCACCACTTTGTCGTCATACACATTTGTCATTTTTTATTTTTTTATTGATTAATTTTAAAATCTGTCCATTAATTCATCAGTTCAATCCAAATCCAATACAAAAATTTATTGTCTCAGATTAGATAAGTCATATCTGAATCAGATCCACCAGAACTCTGGTTAGAGGTCGTCTTAAAAAAATGTAAATTCGAGATATGTATTTCTCATGATGTGCATATTGACCTAGTAAATTTTATATTTATGACTGAAAAATAATATGTAACTTTGATAAATAGGAACTATTTCCCACATAGCAATAAATATACTTTACTGCGATATATTTTATTTGGACTTGGTTAAAATATTTACCTCTGTTACACATAAACTTTAGAACTGAAATAGCTAAATATGCACATATAAAACAAATAAAAATATTGCTAATGTAAGAATTTGAATACCTCATTTTAATCACAAGATATGCATTTTGAAGCAATCGAAGTTTGAGATATATTTTATATTGAACCTGGTTATTTTTAATACACATGCTTCTATATTTATTTCCAAATCGGTCAAATGATGCAGTCAAGTCAATATATCTATATCGAAAATAATTTTTTTTCTGTGTTGTGGAAGGAATTGTTTCAGGTGCCGTGGGTCAACCAATGTGAAGTATCGTGGTCGCTTGTTGAGAATGAGTCCCTATGAGTAGTTTCGTGTTTCCGTTTTATGTTTTTTACGCTTTGCTTGTTTTTATGACCACTAACCTATTAAAATCTAGTACAATCTAGTTCCATTATTTGGAACTAATTTGAACGCATACTTCAATTAAAAATTAGCTCGTATATTCAAAATGTGGTGTACAGTTCTTTAAAATATAAGTAAATACAAAATAAATAAATACTGTATAATAACCCGATTAAATTCACTAGGTGCGGTTGCTATAGCCACTATACGACCTGCTCGGAAAACCACCAACTATAACAGATTTATCCTATAACAAAAACATTAAGGTTAACTTAATATTTTTTCAAAAACAATTTTCGAAACGATCATGGTTTCTAGCAAATGTTGTAAAGTTAAATTGAACCACAAAAACAGATTGGTGTACATGCTAAATGCACTAAGACTACGTGTGAGCAAGCGATGAACAGCATACTGCCTTCAATTTTTACAGGATTCCCAATCAATCGAATTAATAAAATCGTTAAATAAATAATTGTTTGTAAAACAAAAATAAAATTTTTGATTTAAATGTAAAAAATCAATAAAATATTAAATAGAAGACATTTTCAAGATAATTAAATTTTATCATCTTGATATTGTGGTCGATCGAGCGCATCATTTTTTCTCCATTATCAACATCATCATTTGGCACAAACATTTTTGAAATTCTTATCAATTTCAAATAAAAATATTTTGTTATGCTTAATAATTAATATTCCATATTAGTAATTCTGGAAAATTTTATTTATTTCTTTTTATACATATACACATAAGAATAAATTAATTAAGAAATAAAAAAATTGGTAAGGATTTGCGCGATAAGTGGAGTTGGAAATTCTGATCACGGAATTTTCAGATAAATCACAGAAATTATTATTATTTTATATAAAAATATTTCCCTTTATATTTTTTTAACAATATTTTTCGTGGGGATTGATCATGAGAATTACACGAATGCGGGTTATGCCATGTATGTCTACTCGTAATATGGTTTGCGTGCGAAATATTTAAGATTGATTATAAACGGTATGTCTGAACTGCAACATTGTTATATGTGTATGTATGTAATTATATGATATTGTAAAAATTGCAAATAAGCCCGAAAAATCTACATAATTTCATAAGTGTGTGGTAAATATGTTAATCCATCATCGTACCAAAAATAATTAAATATATCTAACGAACATGCCTTAAGAATTGAAAATTTATTAGGCAAAGTATTAAAAAGCAGCAGCGCCTCACACAATGATTGTAATTAACTCTCCAAAATATATAACATAATGTTAGTGTTACTGTTGTTGTCAGTCAAGTTTAAACAGCCAAAATAATAAGAAAAAACTTACCCAGACTAGAGAAAACACGATTATACATCTTAAAGATTTCTTAATATATTCGCGAAATTTGTGTATAAATTTTATGACAAATGATTTCTCATATTTTATTATGAATGACGTTGACGTCTTTCGTACAGCTTGCATATATTATTTTGAAATCGTGATTTTTAATTTTAACTTGCTGCATAATACAAATATGCGGCGCGAAAAGAAAGTGGTCTTTGTGTTTTTGGTTAAGTTTTACTTTTAACTAATTTTCTGTTTATAAATGAAAACGCGGCCGCGCGAGGGCGTTTTTATAGATTAACAAACTATACATACTCATGGTTAATTATGATATCTGTATCACACTAAAATTAATGCCTGTTTGTGTGCGAGGTACATTAATCGGTTTAAATGTTAATCGATTTAGTATACATCGCACCCACACTGAACAACGTGTGTCCCAATACCCGTAGGTAATGTATTTTAGACAGTACAACATATTTAGTTTTGTTCTTGTCTACATATGCTCGTAGCTAAACAAAACCACAAATATAAAAACATATATCGATAAAAATCTTGACAAATGAAGATTAATTTTTTTAGTTTAGTTTTGGGTTTCGTAAAAACGTATAGCGTGTTGTCTATACAGAACACAATAGTAACGAAAGCAATTTATCCCTTTCTCTCTTTCCTGCTTACACTAATGTTAGAAATTTTGTACAAAACATTTATGCGGAATAGAGTTAGATGACAGACAATATCAAGTTTACCATAACCGTAAGAAATCAATTCTATTATTAAAATTGTGAGTATGGGCGTGTTAGATTTTTTTTTTTTTTGAAATGGTTGACAAAAGTACAGAGGGATATACGTTCTTAAAATATTTCTATTCTGTCAACTATACATACATATGTATGGTACAACTATGATGGTGCAAGACAACTAGGAAGGCAATATTGGTTTACCTTGGACCAGCGATCTATGGGAACTAAATTGTTTTTCGATATAAACAAAACTGTACAAAACCTCAATACAGCAATTTTAAGAATAATGAAAACTTATTTGATCTTATTATTTTACAGTGTCATATTTTATAAGGCGTACAGCATATTATAGATTTGAATGAATTCGGGGGGTACCCGAAAGCTTTTCATGATTCATGTTTATGATATCCAAAATTATTGGTAGTATTATTAATCTGGCCTATAGACTAAATATGATACAAATCGGTTAAAATTTGTCCGAGTTATTATGAAAAACACAAAAATTTAACGAAATTTGTTTGGGAGGTACTCGATATCTATGTATGTATGTATATAAAAATGAATTTCTGTCTGTCTATCTGTTTGTTTGTTCCGAATTGGCATTTCAGCCGCTCAACCATGTCCAGAATCAACGTTACGATATTTTTGAATGGGATGAAGAACGAGGTCAGGGAGTTTGTTACAATTTGTTGCTGAAATCCAATTTTTTTTAACTATTTCACGGTGATCTGTTTAGGGAAGGGGTTATATGAAATAAGTGGCATGTTTGAATCCGATGTGTTCGCCTCCTGGAACGAGGGGATCTCTTTTAAAAGTTTCCGCATACCATTTATCCAATCGGATTCAAAAATCTTTATCTTTCTCTGCATAGAAGTTTTATATCAAAATGAGCTGGTTTTCATAGTATTTTTGAAAAGGTCTCTTGGTCTAAGTGCTGCAATAAAATTTTTCCCCAGAAACGTGTTTGTTCCGAATGGTCGTTTCAGCTGGTCGACTGATCTTTATGATGTACCTATAAGTTGCCAGGATCAACCTTACGATATTTTTGATTGATTTTAGGAAAAGAATTTTATGAAATTAGTGACATGCTAGAATATATAGGGGTCAATCCCCTGGATCTAAGGAACCCTCCTTATAAGTTTCCACACCATTCATCCGACATACATCTTCACACCTGTCTGCATCTACTCGAATTTACGATGGATGCAAAAAGCTTGTGACAACACGTAACTAATCTAGTTTTTGATTTGAATTCAAAGATAAATTATTGATTAAATGTAATATTAATTCCAAAAGAATGGTTTTCTTTTTAAATTTCAAAATTAAATCAAAATCTCATTGAGTTAAAGCATTTTTCTTTCTTTTCACTCGGAGAAATTGTGACTTAAGAAAATAGTTATACTCCCAATTGAAACAAAGTCGAAACGTTTTAAAATAATTATAAACGGGATTAAAATGAAAGAAAGATAAAATTGGAAACAAAAAAGGCCGAATTTAATTTTTATTTTCAACTTTTCGGTTAGTATTCGTACACGGTTCGGATACACTTCAACACTTCCTATTAATGATTTAATTTGTGAATTTCATTTACTCGATTTTTGGGGATTTGCACAGGTTGCATTTGATTTGCACGGTGTATAATTTTAAGTCATAGCGGGGTGGTTAAGACAGTTGCTTATTATGCTGAAGACCCGAGATCGATTCTAGGTAGCCGTAGGCAAAAAATATTAAATTTCAAATTCTTCAGGTGAAAATAGAATTAACATAATTATAATAAATGTAATATATAAATAAGAAATCATAACACTTAAATAATAATAATGAATATAATATAATGAATAAATAATAAAATAATTAGAAAAAATAAAATGTTCGAAATTTTTTAATTTTAAATTCAAATGAACAACGTTTTGAAATAATTCCGTACACTTCTATATACAGTGAAAATCAAAAAAAATCTCATTTGAATGGCCAAAAATCGTTATTGTTCGTTTTTAGTGTCTTTCTTGTTTTGATTCAAGCCAGTTTTCATTAATAATAATATCTAGTTTGATTTTTCTCTTAATGTATAAGCAAAAATGTTATCAAAGGAAGTGGATCAAACGATTGATCTCTTTAGGGGTGTAATCGCCAGCACTAAGGAATAGTTTCGTCTCAGTAAACAGAAGGTAATACTGTTGACTCTGAAATATTGTACGAGACGAATTGCGTTATTAATCAATTGAACCGATCCGTCGAAAAGAACGGCTTCTTCCAGACACGAAAAGAAAACGATCGAAGCAGAATGTCTTGTCCTAGAGCTGCTGAAACAATTGAGCAATCGATCAATAGAAAAGTTCAGATCTGATTTGCAATTGAGAACTGAGATTCAGGTCTGAGTTGAATGCTGATTCAATTACGATAAAGATTATGATTACAGCATGCACTCCAATGTTTTAATTGTGCAAATAGATAGCATTCGCTTGCATTATCACGCTTTAAAGTTTCACAAAGAAGCGACTGAAATGTGTTGTTCGAAAAGTAAAACCAATTTATCACCTCTGAGTAATCCACCTAATTCTTCTATCACACGTCTCTAGAACTACTGAGGTTTCAGATAATTTCTACAAAACATTCGAAAGTACAACTCATGCTTTCAAGTGACGTTTTTTAGAGCAACACAAATTGTTAACGATGGAGGTTTCATGCCACGCTTAAAATACAATTCTTTTGTTTTCCAAATATAACTTAAACGTTCTACTTTTCTAAACAAAAAACGATTTTTTTAAAGCTTTAGGAATCTGTCCAGGGTTCTTCTAATTACCTTGCCGTGTTTGTTTACAAAGCGAATCATGGTTGAGGGCTGTGCAGTTGTATTGTTTCTCAAAGAGATTTGGCCTGTCAAATATAACCATTTACATTATTTATTTATTTTCAATAAACTTCCGAATTGAATGTTTTTAGATTAGAATTTATGTATCAATTTTATTATTTAATTAAAAAATTAAACAACAAAATTAGGTGGAATGCAATAAAAAACCTTTCATGTTAGTAATTTCAATCAAATTTTTGTCATAAACAAATTTACGTCAAATATTTTGCGCAAATATACCAACAATTACGTGTTAAGAGTGCACCAACAGAAATTATCAAAGCTAAAAAAATTAAACCGGTGGTTACGTGGTTATCGGTAAAGGTTTATTAGGTGTGCAAGTAGAAACTGTGCTCTTTTGGTCAAATTTAACTTTAAGTTTTCAACATAATTGTTACAAAAATTATTTATCGAAATATTCGCCATTACTATCTGCGATTTTTGCACATCTTCAACTTTCGTAAACCGTTGGTCTTTCAAATATGATGACATCGACCTGAATAAGTGGTAATCAGAGGGAGCCGGATCTGGAAACTTTTCAGCCTAAGGAGAAGATGACTTCCTGGGTTGCTGTATGTGGATGACCGTTGTCATGCAGCAATATCACCTTCTGTCTTCCTTGGCTCGTAAATGGTGTTTTTTCTCCAGAGCATGACTTAATTTGATCAATTGCGCCTGGTAGCGTTCAACTGTAACAGTTTCACCAGGTTCCAGATGCTTGTAGTAAATGACTTTTTTCCAATCCCACTCCAATTGATGCTGATGGTTGGCCTGGATCAACCCATGGTTTTCTGCGTTTAAGATTATCGTACAAAATCCAAGCAAAGAGAAAGCAAATTCATGCAGATGTCAACTCTTCGGTTTTTGTTTTCTTCGGTCAGTTTATGAGGAACATATTTTCCTTCCTTCTGTATTTTTCTCATTGCATGCAATCGAAGTGATATTGCTTGATGAGTAACTCCTAACTGTTCTGCAAGGTCTTTTTGAGTTTGAAACGGACTTTCATCCAGTAAAACTTTAAATTCTTCGCTTTTAAATTGTTTTACTGCACCTGGACGTGAATCGTTCTCAAGACTAAAATTTCCATCATGAAATCTTATAAACCACCACCAAATTGATGTACCAGAACGACAGCTTGTAAATTACTGAAACGTACGACTGTGAAACAGCAATGCCTAAGCTACATATGTATATCCAAAATGGCGGGCGATGTGGATGCGTCTAAGAATATTTTAATGCAACCAACTTCAGAATCGAGTTTCTACTTGCACAGCTAATGTTTGTTGAATTGGCGAGACTTTTCTAGCGATCGCCAATTGTACATCTGACAACTGAATAGACTTATGCTACAACGCTTGCAATTTTAATTTTAAAATCACAGATTAGTTTGCGAAACTTACCGAAAGGTATGCCTATTTTAATATCCAGTAATTCGAATAACCATGGATCACTTTCACACTACGCTACGCATTCTCACTCTAATTAAAAATTTACATCTGCAGAAATGTATTGTTAGAAATGGGCACCAAGGAAGGTATTGAAGCTGCTGAGCGTAAAACTGAGGACGACTTGAATGAGTCGATTCACTATCGTCACAGCAATTGGAGGTGTCATGGTTTTGGACGATCTTAGTTTAGGAGCTTACAAGATCCAGCTCGTGCAAGAATTGCAACTCCATGACCTTTGTGTGCGTCATACGCTTATTCAATAAACGGAAATAGAAATTGCTATTGATCCTCATTTATACCACAAAATGTCATTCAGATTAATTTTTTGTTGAATGGCTGCGTCTATAGAGTGAAAAAACATGCCATTAGTGAACCGCCGTTATATCCACTAAAAGTCACTTTCACTAAGCCACTAAAACATATTATCACGATTAATAGTTAAAAAAAACTCACCGTAGTAATTCAGAGAGTTAAACTCAGGATACATATTTCGTGAAAGAATAAGGGACGAGTACGGAAGAGCTGGATGAGCCTTGAGCCCCAAAACAGATCGCATAGTTATTAATAAAAAAAAAAATCCAATTCAAACCCTAATTCTGATAACTTGTTTAGATCCATTACAAACAGAAGAACACCACGTCTACTAAATAAAGAAAAGCTACATCCTTCGATACGTCCTTCGATAAATTATGCGACTCTATATACTTTTAATTTGCATACCCTATTGATAAGTAAAATTTTAATTGATTTAAAATTTGCAATTCTTGCTAATATACACAAATTAATATTTCAGTTTTCGCATCGCGTTGCATATTTTTAAGATTTGCCTTCGGTGCAAATCAGAGTAAAATTTAAAATATGAATATCCTAACTTAATTTTGCTGCCAGTTATGATTAGATATAAATTGATGCCTATGCATATTAATCATAATAGATAGTTATCACCGAAATCAAAAACGTTATAGATTTTAGAAAAAACTAGGTATATGTGTATATGTGCGCAGATTAAAAGTATCGTGGCCTTACTTCAGCGCAGATGGAACGACCAATCAAAGCTTTCTTCATTCAGTATAGGAGGCTCCGGTGATGTTTGAACGAATTCGATTCACCGGAAGTACTAGCTTCCATAGTCGCGTTTTCGTGTTTTGCAAATATTTTGAATAGTGTCTAGATCTACGAAAAAATTATTAAAAACAAAAAATTGTAAATTAATGGTCTAATCCACTGTATGTAAGCTCTGTAACTGTAAAATTTTTGAAAGATACTAAAAGGGTATTCATAAAATGTAGCTCGGCTCTATAAATGTAAGATTTGTTCTGTGTTGCACCACCAAATTAGATGACGGAAAGTTACATATCATGATTTCGATAGTGAACAACTCGAAAAAATTAACATTTTCTTAAGCTGTTTTCGCATATATGTATATGTCATTACCAATGCCATCTCTATACCATCAAAAGTTGAAGCTAATGCCAATTGTAGTTTTAGTTAGATAAAATTTATTTGTTCAAGCTTTTTACTTTTCTTATATACGCCTAAAGGTTAATAAAGAAATACATATCAATTAAATTAAAAAAAAAAATCATTGATATTTTCCAAAACATTTCTTTTCATTAATTCGAACCGCTGAATCTCTCAGTAAACAATTATAACATCATCATAACAAAAAATGTTAATTCAAGGTTATTCCCAGGTTCTCATTTTTGACACAAATATTAAAATTTATTTCGAGCATAACTTTTTAGTATTAGCAGAGACAACCTAAAAGAGATATTTCATCCTATGTAAACGTAAAAATTTAAACTGCCATTTCATTTTCTGTAAATAGTCGCATACAATCAAATATATATTGTTTTTGTGCGTATACGTATACGCAGTTTAACGAAAAATTACAGATACAACGATGACATTGGAATTATCAGAAGTTTGTTTTGTTTTCATTTTTTAGTTCAAATGAAAAATCTAATTTGATTGCCTGTGGTATTAGCACGCAGCCATTCAAAGGAGATTTTTCATTTGAAGTTGTTTACTTCAATTAAAACAAAATTTATTTTTGATAATTCTAATGTCATCGTTGTATCTGTGATTTTTCGTTAAACTGCGTTTACGGCTATTTATAGAAAATGAAATTGCAATTTATATTTGTACGTTTACCTAGGATGAAATATCTCTTTTATAGGTTGTCTCTGATATTAGTAAACCACAGCGTCACCGTTTTGGCAATTCATTGAGAATAGGAAATTGGGGAAATAATTTATATAGCTCTTTATCAAAATTGGTTTTCTCTTGGCCTACTGATGAAAATGATCTGAACTGAAGTAAATTTTATAAATTTGGAATATTTTTTCCTAATCGAAACCGTGGCACTATTCCCGGGAATGGGAAATTGGGGAAAGAATTATTTATATGCTATTTCTGTTCAAATATTTGTTTTCTGGCCTACTGAGGAGAAAAGTTTGATGTAAATATTTATAAATTGGATATAACTTTTCTATATCTAAATTGGCAGGAAAATTATTCCCAATTTAATTTCAATAAAATTAACACTAGCTTTTTAGCTCAGTATGCCAGAAAAAAAAATGTTAAAAAAAATTACATATAAATTCTTTCCCCAATTCCCTATTCCCGGGGAATTACCAGGATAGTGCCACTGGCAGGGAAAATTATTCTACGTTTAACTTTGTTTTATAAAAAAGTTGCTACAAATTGTTTATTTGTATGAAGTTTTACGTAAAAATCAATTTATAGTTTTGTATGAATATTCTTTAAAATAGGAATCGTTGTTTTAAAGATAACCTTGATAAAACTAAAAATTTGCTTCTTTGGCCCTCTCGCAACCCTCCTATTCAGCACCTGTGGGATATGCTATGGATGTCATCAAAGGAAAGTCGTTTCGCAAACCTTAAAAGAGAAAGATACTTCAGGTAGCTCGATTCTGTTTTTCTCTATAGGAAAAATATTTTCATAGTACTTTTGTCAAAATTATCATTTTCTGGCCTACTGAGAAATCATGTTTGATCTAAAATTTTATAATTTAGGAAATATTTTTTCCGTTTCGAAATTGAATAGGAAAAAGATTACCAATTTAATTTTGTTTTTGGAAAATTTTACACTAACTGTTTACCATAGTATGGCAGAAAAAAATATTTTGTGACAAAAATACTATGAAAATATTTTTCCTAATTCCTTTTCCTATATAGGAAAAACCAGAATCGAGCTGCAGGAGTACATTGCAAACCTACTCGATATTAGAGTACCGACCGCTTAGCTATTTGTTCTTTTTTATTTAAATAATGATGAAGATATATTAATATGCAATTTTCGATAATTTTGTTATATCATTTGTTTTGATCTTGTGGTTAAGGTCGGCGATTGAACGTCGTAGAGGAAAGACGTGTTTTGTCTCTCCTCTATATAAATAAGTAAATAATTTAAATGTGTTCAAATTAAATAATTAATTAATAATATGTGCATAGATAAATAAATAATAATAATATTAATAAAAGTTTGTTTGTTATAAAAGTAGTGAAAGTGCAAAGTGAAAAGTTATTCGTATTGAATAGTTATAATAATTTGTGTGTGATGCGCTTGCAATGGCACAGAATATGTATATAACAATTTCGTTTATATGTATTTTGATACCGTTGTTGATTGCATCATATGCATTGTGTGTAATTTTTCAATATGTATAGGACTTTTATATTCCAAACGATGCTCAAGCTAAGTGTTTTTCCATTTTTAACACATACATATTATATTATTACATATTAAAACATAATTTTTATTACAAAATTTAAATATATAAACTCTAGGTAACTGTATTTTATAACACGTAAAGGTGTAAAATACTATTATTTTCATGTAGTGGGTTATTGTGAGTATTTTTGGGCGAGAAAGGGTTGTTTCCATTCTGTTTTGTTACATTTGTTAAAATTGTTGTTGTTATTTTTGCGAGTAAACAAGTTTGATGACCGACGATTTTCGTTTTTTTGGTTATCGTATAATTTTTAACTCACGTTGTCTTTTATTTACATATTTACTTGCAAATTTAATGTAAAAATGTGTTTCAATATGTATTTGTGTGTGTAATGAACGAGCATGAAATGAATATAAATAACAAATCAGATAACTGTTTAATCAGTGTCTATGCATGTGTATGTGGCTGTCTCGAAATGTAGCGACTTTATTTGTACGTATATGTGGAACGTAAACACGGAGAGAAGCTTTCGTGCAAATGATATGAATTTTTTTGGAGAGTTTTTTGGCTTTAGTGAATTGGTTTTTGTTTTTGGGGTGGTTTTCGTTTGGAGATTTGCCATTTTCTGTGGTGGTGTCTTTTTTAGTCTGGTTGGAGTGTATCGTATGAAGAGTGGTAATTTCGTTCGGTTTTCTTCTCTATTGTACGGTAGTCATCGGATTAGGGACGTCTTAGAGGAGAATGGTGAAGTTCTAAGTGAAGATTTGCTTGAGGGTAAGGGGTATTTTATCAGAATTGGGGATGGGTGGACGAAGTTTGTGCTCGGGTGACTGCGGGTTTTGTTTCTCCGTCACATGTGCGAGATGTGGATGGGTGGGATCTGCATTCGTGCAATTTGGGCCTGCGTACGAGCAAGCCGTGTATTTTGTCCGGCTTCTACTTGGTCGTATTTTGACTTACTATAATAATTCATTTTAAAGTGTTAAAATGTCTAAATATTTTAAGATTCTTAAGCCGTCTGAGATAATGAACATTAATACTATATTTTATTTCTAGTTTCCTGATTGGACAGCTATCAATACTGAGTTTTATTATTAGAAATTGATAAATTATAATTTGTACATGCACGTTTTAATCCCGGTTGAGTTGGTTTAGATGTATATTTTGTAATTAAGAATTTCCTTCCTTATAGCTCTTTCAATAGGTTTTACTGGGTATAAAAAAGCTTCCAAATTGATCGTGTTTGTTAACTGCCATTTATGGTTTCAGATCGAAGTTAGTTTGCTTCAAGAACTGCATTGAAGTGACAATTGCCGTTGCTAGGAATATAATAGATTTCCACTATTTACCAGATAACAAATTTTTAATTATAGGTCGAATTGTAGTTACAATTTAATTGTAATTTTTCTTATTTTAATTTAATTAAATTATATATTTAAGATTTAATTTGTCCCACGACAATTTTGTTACAAATATTATTTTAATAGATTAAATGACTATGGTTATATGTAACATTGAAGTGCCGGTGGAGGGAAATTTTATGGGTTGATTTATTTTTTGGCTTGGAAGTTACACAATAAAATAACCATAATCAGAAAAATATTAATACATAGATGTTTTTTTATATTTTTGGGATCATGGCACTTCTTTAATTAGATTATTTGCTAATAGCTACTTATCACTAATTCTGTCATCTTACAGATTCCTGATTAGCTTAATAGTTTTTTTTAATTCTGATAGGGAATAAATTATAATGGGTTAATTTGTTTAGGTATTGGAGATTTTTAACCTGTGACACATTTATTATTGATATATTACCTTATAGATTCCAGATTAGCTATTTTTGAAACAAGATGTCTTTGTTTCATTTTTATTTTTATTAATAAACATATTGGTTTATTAAGGATGGTAAGGTTATCGGTTGAAGAGGGGATCCATCCGTTTGATACTACAATATTTGGATTCGATTTATTTTATTTTATTTGTTTTACGATAATCAAATTATAATTAATTTAGTTATAATAATCATTACATTATTATTATTTTATTCAAGAATAATTTAATTATATCGTACAAAATAAGGAATCTCTAACGCATAATAATGACATTTTATTTCAGGAAATTGACTATTAAGATGCCAACATTATTGATTATCAATTTTTTAAGATGCTATAATAAAGGGGTGTGGCGGGCCCGGCGTCGCGACATTGACTGCTTCATTTTTTTTTTGTTTTTTTGGGAGGGGATGGCAGAGGAAATGGTATTAAATAAAATTTAATCCCTTATAATAATGAAATTTTATTTCAGGACATTTACTAATTAATCAATTACTTTTTAGGATGTTGATTGCTGATTATTTATATCCCGAAAAACAAAAATAATTGTGCCGTCTTGTGCTTTACTAACTATTGACTACTTAGGTGTCTGTAACCGGGTCAAGTCTATCATATCTAACAACCTTTCCTATCCCTCCATCTTGTTATATGTAAAAGGGGTGTACGGTAGGCCCGGCGTATCCGGGATCCTTGCTTAGTCTTGGCCGTACATTCTAATCAATCAATCAATCAATCAATCATTTGTTTTGATCTTGTGGTTACATGCAATTTTTCTGGAAACTAATTTTCTTTATTTTTTTTTGCAATTATTAAATGTATAACGGATTTTGCTAAAATTACATAAATTGAAAACAATTTTTCATTAGCTGCAACATGTTAGTTTTTGAAGAACATTCTGTAAAAAAACGTAAATAATCCAACATATATCACATCAGTGAAAAAAATGATCGATAGTAATAAAAAATTGTTGGTTAGTATTTTTGAAATAAATAAAAATATAAACAAACATAAATTAAATGAAATAAATAAACAGAAATACAAACAATGAAATACATTGACATAACACAAAACTATAAAATATTTGCATACTATTTCTTCCAAATATAGTGTAAAATATATATAAAGGTACCCGGTACCTTTGCCACTCTAATTCGAAGAACTAAACCACTTTTTGCTCTCACGTGCGTCCATTCAAGTTCAAATTTTAGGAGAATATTATGAACTTCGATACGCATGACAATTTTTATTGACTAAAAAAGTTGTGCCACTTGCCAATATGGGAAAAAAAGTTCCTCATTTATTTTGAAAATAAAATTTTATTTAAAATATGTTTGCTTATGAAGACCATTTTTGAATATACATATTCTTTTTATATTTTCCGACAATCCTGGAGAAAGTCTGCTGATTTAATTTGTTACAAGACAAAATCATTCAGCAAACATAGCCACTATTTAGGAAATACTTTTATTGCAATGGTAAGCAAACATTGCGTTGGAACAAAAAATCTAATACCGCGATTACTCTGTGAACAAGGTTCACGGTCAAAATGATTTTATAACCGAACAGGTTTCATATTCGAAAGAAAGTATATACCCAGCATTGTTTAGGTTTTAAAAACCATTGTTCATATTTTTTTAAATAATATTTTCTTGTAAACCAAAAAACTTGTTCAATTACAATACTAAATCAATTTTTTAGATTCAGATTTATTCGATTTTTGTTGCAAAGTTAAAAACATTTATTTTAAAACCATTAAAACGAAACTGAAAGTCAAACATTTGATTTTTAAATTCATAACGTACAATAGAAAGTATATTAGATAAACATACTACATTTCGACTACTTTTAAAAATCAGCTTTGACCATATTGGTCTAAAATCCTGATGTACAGGTTAAGTGCAACAATTTCAACAGGCAATAAGTGCATTCGAATAAGAATAGTAAAACTTTTACCGCAACGATCAATTCACCGTTAATAAATACTTTTCACTCCTTTTATTTTTAGCAGACAAACGATGTTGCGCTTTATTCGCAAAGTCCTAACCCTTGATGACAATCAAACCAACTCTGTTACGTACGATTGTTTTTTATTAATCCGTAACCTTTAGAAATCAATGAAGCATAGCTGTTGTTAGTTCAATAACTATGTCAGAGTAATTATTGGGTCTAATTTATTCACTTGCGCAGCGGACCAGATTTTTGAAATTGTGTCAAGTATACTGACTTACAAAAGTGTGTCATGAATAACAAAAACATTAAAAACAATTGAAAGCATACCAAAATTATTGTATATCTGCTAAATGTAATTAAAACCATATCCGACGATTTTTCTGCGCCGAACATCACGTTACACATTCAACCAATCAGAAAGAACTTCTTCGCCAAATTTTCGGCACGGCAAAGACATGAACAAAATTTATCTTTTCGGCGCGACGACACAGCACACTTAGATAAAAAAAAAATTTGTTTTTTTTTCTACGATTTAACATTGTGCGTGAAATATTAAATTCTTGTAGCTTGTGTTTTTGTTTATATTTTGTTTTATCGGCTTTAAGTTTTATTATTTACAATATATATTCACTTACAAATTAAAAAAAATGATGTGTCAAAATATTGTTTATGTATATGTGCTGCGCCGAAAATTCGTCGAATTTGTAAATCATCGATAATTCAGCGTTCGACGAATTCCCTGCGGCAAGCAGCTTCGCCAAAAAATCGTCAGATATGTAAATCCTAATCCACCTTTAAACATTGTGATATTGTGGTTAAAAGAGTGAACTAGAATTAAAAAAACATTTTACCTTAAAAAATCAAATTAGCCTTGATAAACTTGGATTTACTTTGTTTTAAAAATCTAATGTAAAAATTCGAATTTTATAAAAAATACCGGCTAAACATTCAACTTTCAAATGTATATACAAACACTTAAAGCTCCACCCATAATTTTTCATGTTTCATATTTTATTAATAGGCCAAGCTAAATTCGCAAAAAGGATTCTAAAAAATTTATTTATTTTGGGATTTTGTTAACTAATTTATTAAATTTGACTCTACTATATATTTACATAGATGCAAAATATGTTTAAGATTGTATACCTATAGCTAATTTAATTGTAAATTTCAACCATAAATTAGTTGTAGATTAGTTTTGAAGAATCTAATATTCAATATTTAACGGTTTTGAACCTGAAAGATTCTAATTAGACGATTAATTTAGGAGCTGATTTAAAATTAAATGTATTTTCCTTTAATAGTTCTTAATATTGGATCGAATACCGGCGGTATACCGCTCATTCACAAGATAATTTTTCTTAAATCTAATGAAAACTAATACCACAGATAATCAAATTAGATTTTTCATTTGAACTAAAAAATGAAAACAAAACAAACTTCTGATAATTCCAATGTCATCGTTGTATCTGTGATTTTTCGTTAAACTGCGTATACGTATATGCAAAAAACAAATTATATTTGATTGTATGCGGCTTTTTACAGAAAAAGAAATCGCAGTTTAAATTTTTACGTTTACAAAGGATGAAATATCTCTTTTAGGTTGTCTCTGCTAATACTTAATACGAGATGTGAATTTTAAAATGTTCATCTGGGAAAACCAGTAAAATCAGTAACTTAAAATCTGTAAATATTGTGATGATGATAATCACACCTAAGCACAACATGTTTACGCACGAATAAACAAAAATTAACTAAAATAAATGACGGCAATATCAAATTTTTAAGTTAAATCATAATTATAATTAATTTGAACGTATCAATTATGTCAAAACACCAACCGATTAGCATTAATAATCCTATTTCCATGACACCAAACGCGACAGATATCTGGGATCACATGACACATTTTATTTACTTACCCATTAAAAAAAAATATATTTTGTTAAAAACTCGTACAACGTAAACACCTACGTGGAAATAAAAACTAAAACCAATGCCAACAGCAAAACTAAACCGGAAATCGAATTATGTATTTATTTATGTTGCTTGGCACATAAAGAAATTTGAATCCGTCGCGCTCATAATTAAAATCAAATTTACAAATCGCAAAAATATCGTTGTATTGGATTTCCGTTTGGTATCGTGTCTTGGAAAATACAGTAACAAAATGCAATATATAAGTATTGGTTATGGCACTATCAGAATCAACGGGGGGTCATAAAAACTAGAAACTCAAAAACCCAATTATCCTTTCTAAGTTTTTTTCTTTTCTTATTTTGTGGTTCACTCTAATCTCAAACATAAACAAAGTTATTGTCTTTAAGACGATTAAATATTTTTTGTTTATTTTACTTTACTTTTGGTGAATGGTTTAATCCGGAAATGATGAGTTTTATAAAAAGTACTGTAGATTTAAGAAAGGCACTTACCGATTTTTTGCAGCAGCAGCCCGATCACGTTGACGCCTATTCTTAAACCAGTTTCCAACTTGAGTCGGTGTCAAGCCGGTAGCCTGAGCCAATTCACGTTTTTTCGTTGGATTCGGATAAGGATCTTGTAAATACCATTCACGCAACAAGCTACGTGTACGTTCTTTAAAGCAATGGGTCTTTTGTTCCCCATCCCAGATGGTTCGAGGTAATGGAAATTTTTTTCGTACACGATATTTATCCACGGGACCTTGAAATTGAAAATCTATATTTGATTTTGGTTTTTGTCGGGAATTACAAAATTTTTTCTTTCGAATTTGTTTTCGTGCTAATGTGTACATACCTAATGGTCGGCCGCGTAGTTTTTCCGCCTCATGATAATGGGCCTCAAGCCACATTGCTTGTAACTTGCCGTGAGAATTTTTTGTAAATTTATGTCGTTCGAGTATTGTGTATAATTCTCTGGAAAAATATATCATATATTTAGACAAATTACAATTTAATCAGTCGAATAGATTGGCGAGATAAACAAATCTTACCTAAAATGGCCTGTGTGATACGCAACAATCGCACGGGCCCTTAATACAGCTTCGCTATTTTCTAATTCTCTAATATTTGGATGGGCTACGGGTAAACTCCATAAAAAACGAGCTAAACGTTCTATATCACCGGACTCTTCGAGAGTTTCGCAAACGGTTGCCACTTGGGCGGCCGAAAAATTTAATGTTGGCAATGCAAACAAAGGACTAGGCGCTATTATTGGATGCGGACTATTATTATTATTATTACTATTATTATTATTACTTAAACTATTACTACTATTTGACGACGATTGCAACGGAGGGCTTGGTGTACTACCAGATGGTCCCCCACCTGGGGATGGCCCAACGGCCATTGTTGTGGGTCGAACCACCGCCAGATTGATAGTCGTTGGTGGTATTTTGAAAATTAAAAATCCCTTTATAAATTATGTCACTATATTCATTAATTCACTTTCGCAGAAATCACAAAATTTTTCGAATCACATAATTCACATTATTCACTTTGTATGTCACTTAAATTCGTTTTATTCACGTTTCAGCACAAAAAATATTTTTTTCATTTCATCCATTTTATTTTAAAATAAATTCACTAAATATGTAAAACACCACTAAAATAAAAATTTTTGAATTTTAATTCACTGCAATGTATCACTAATGCTATATAACATTTATATACATAATACATAAGATACGTGTATTATTTCAGACCGTACAATTTGACCGACGAAAGGCTACTGACTTAAATATATTCTATATAAAAATCATTCAGCACAATACAAAGCCACTGTATATAGTATATGTACGTATAAAAATACACCAACGGAAAAAGAAAGCTTCATAATGATTCGTTGCTTTCCACGCCTATTTTTGGGTTCTCGTTGTGTGTATATAACAAAACAAAAGAATTAGCTTAAAGTAAGAACGCCAATAATATGTAAAAATACAGTAAGTAAACCTTGTCTATAATCTATTTCACTCTGTCTGCGTCCCTGCGCATGTTTCGTTTCACTTTTAAGCAAAACAAATGATAAATTATCATATCACTAGTATTAGTATATTACTCCATGTACATACGCGCCTCTCCCTCTGTTGCCAGTATGATATCTATAACCGAGCGTTGATTCGTTTTGTTGTTGGATTGTTATTCATACGTGTATTGTATTATATCATGATACATAAAGAAATGGGTGGATATCGAATAACAAAGTAAAATAAAAAAATAGGTGTGGTTGATATGAGACTTTCTATATAATATCTATACTAGAGTGTAGATGGATTCTAATACAACTCAACATAACGAATCATTTTATATTATATGGAAGAAAATGAGACGAGTTAATAATTAATTAAATTTGGTGTATTCGCTCCGTATGGGTGGTTGTCAAGTATATAACGATTATATATAAACGGTATGTACATATAATTTCAACAATATATTAGTAATATTTTCACTGGTTTTTATACTGCTCCTGTGTAATTGAATCTTATTATATATGTTTTGTGAAAATTAAACCTGATGATGATGACGGTTGGAGCATAACCCGCACCATTTTAGTATCCTAGTTGTTTTTGTAATTTTCATTGATTTTTCCTATTTTTAGACTTATAGGTGTTAGAATATTTATTGTATGTAAATAAAATGAATTGCGAGGAAACTTTACGTAGGTATACGGACGGGAAATTAAATTTTTTTTTTATCATTATGGTGAAAGCATAAAAACATAAAAAAATGGTTTAATACTAAACCGACGGTTTGTTTTATGGTTATTGTTATTGGGTGGAAATGTATATACGAGCGGAAATATTTCCACCGGATATGATGATATATAGTTGGTTTTATGGATTGGTTTTATTTTTAGTATAGGCAAGTGTAATGTAGTAATGGAACATACTATAGATTATACAAATTTAAAAGCGCGTTAGATGATCGGTAGTATTAGAATTAAGTTCCAACTCAAATTTGTCACAAATGTTTAATCTATTTAAATTGCTTATTGCAAAAAAAAACTTGTTGTTTAAGTGTATTGTATTGAATGTGAGAATATGACTCTGAACTTTGACAATAGATATCGTGATTAGTACTGCTTACGTGTACTATAAATGGGCAATACTATAGTACTTTATGTCCAGCTGCCAATCGCAGTATCCGACATTTGGTTGTAGTGTTAACAACTAGTATTTTTAGCTCCTTGAAAATGTCGAATATTATTCCAAATAAACATCATTTGCGCGAAATTTAATTATGTATATTATTTATTTGCAAAAAAAGTGCACCGGAAACTTATCGATTGCTTGTGGAAATTTACGGTTGCTCGATTTATGGTTTTGCGATTAAAAATGATGATTTTGGCATTGAAGATAAAGAGCATGGGAAAACAGCGAAAAAAATTGAAGATGCTGAATTGGAAATGCTACTGACTGAAGATTCCTTTCAAATACAATCAGAATTGGCTGTAGCATAAATATAGATTGCTGAACTGTCGCAAAACGTATACAAACGATCGGAATATTACAAAAAGCTATAGTGACTGGGTTTCACATGAATTAAAAGAAAGAGACCTTGAACGTAAAAAAACCATTTGTGAAATACTGCTTCAAAGACAACAAAGAAAACGTTTTTTGCATCAAATAGTTATTGGAGAGGAAATATGGATTTATTATGAGAAACTCAAACGTATAGAAAATCTAGGGTGAAGCTGGTCCATCGCAACCAAAACGAGATATTCATTGCAATAAGGTTATGCCCTGTTTCTGGTCGAATCAGAAAGGTGTGGTATATTATTAATTGCTGGAATCATCAAACCGACGACAACTAATACGTTTAAAGTGAGCAAAAGAGGAAAAATGACCAGAATGGGTGGAAAGACAACAAATTAATTTTTCAGCACGATAATGCAAAACCACATGTTGCAAACGTTGTGAAAAATTATTTAAAAAGACAGGAGTAGGAAGTTATACATAGTTCCTTCAGATTTCCGGTCGAAGCAGTCGACTCTTTCTGAACAGATTATTGGTTGGATCGCCTCCAAACACATGTATGTGAAGATAGCCAAAATTCCATCCCCGAAAAATGCGATGGCAACACTAATTTTTGCTATCATGACATTTTTTTTACTCTCAGCCCAAAAAATCACGACATTTTTACTGTCAGCCGCGAAAATTTACTATCATGACAGCTAAAACTGTCATGACACAAACATTTTTCTCGGCTGAGAGTAAAAATATTGCATTTTGGTGAATGAGGAATATTTAAAGTAATTTTTGATTTTCGCTGTCGGTATAATTGGCGTAATTTTACTTTACATATACATCGAGAAAATCAGGTAAGGAGTATACAATTTTAAATGCAGGATTGTTTCCTATCAGTTTTTTGGAGGAGAAAATTTTTCACTTTTTTTTTTTTAATTAATATTAATTGCTTCGTCAACCTTGCCGACACAGATCAAAGAGTTTTTATCGCTATTATCGCTTTTTCTGATAGAGCCACAAATGTTAAAAAAATCCAACTATCAGTATATACAAAATATTTTTTTAATGTAGTTTTAATTCGTTGTATACCTTAGAAGATGGGGGCTGCCCCCCCCCCCAAACCCTCGCTTTTCCACAATTTATACAATTCTTCAAGTGTCAAACTAAGTAAAAAAAAAAAAATTAAAACATTTGAAAAATTTCCTGGAATAATTGCCAAATTTAGATTTATTGCTATAATTAATAATTAAATGTCGCAATAGTATACATAAAAATGTATAGTATTGCCATAAGCAACTTTTTCGATTTTCGGGGATAGAAATTTTGGCTATCTTCACAGAGGTTCCAAACACCAAGATTTCTTCAGAGGGGGAATTTGTAAATTTCCTGAAAGATGGGTCAAAGTTATAGCTTTAGATGGAGGATACTTTCAATAAATAATTCTTCCAGTTTCTAAACAAGTAAATGTGTTTTATTTTAATGAAAAAAGGCGGAGTCATATATTCATACATCCAATATAACCCATTTAAATTACATAACCCACACATTTTTTGTTGAAAAATTTACCTCTGTTTCGTTACTCTTTATAACAATAGATACTCTTTGGTTTAAGTTACTCTATGGTTAAACTTAGTCAAAATTGGATCGATCACTATTTAACTTCTGTGGACTTCTAATAGGATTACTGGATATTGTAAAAAATGTGTGTAATATACGTATCATTTCAGAGTACGTGCATTATGCATAGCTAATATTTAAAAACACAAAAATATATTTTAATGTCAAAAACCACTGTTAAAGATGGTCAGAAAAGAGTATTTGATGAAACCAGCGTGATACGTATAGCACTTATAATAATGATATTTTTTGATCATTGTTTTTATTTAAAAAACTATAATTTTTATGTCTAAATTTTGCATTGTGTCGCATGAACATGATCTTTTATATTCATTGAGTTAGTTGAAGTCAATGTATGCAGTGGAAGTCGAAATTATAAATTTCTTATTTGAGCAATTCATAGGTCCACCCCACCGTCCGTGACACTATTCTGGCTGGTAATTAGAAAACATATTTTCATTGCATTTTAGTGTGAACTGTTTTTTCTGGACTACTAATAAAATAAGCTTGATGTAAATATTTTCGAAATATATTTAAATGGGAAATATTTAAATGCCAACAATTTTTATGAGGTAAAATAATTCCACATTCAATTTTGTTTCGAAAATATTTACATCAAGCTAATTTGTTTAGTATAAGCCAGAAACATGCTATGAAATTGAATTGCTATGAAATTCTATGACAATATTTTCCAAATTTCTATGGAAACCCAGAATAGATCCACAAAAAATTAAATTATCGAATACAAAGTTCTTCAGATATATGCGTACTATGCATTACACAAATATACTTTCACTGGACAAAATGACAATTTATAAATATGGTATGTGCAATATCTGCAAGAGCTCTCCTGACATATTCTATGTATGTTATCATTTCTGATGTACCATGGTGCGTTGACAATGCCACGCAGCACTTTGTTTTGAAAACATTGTATCATTTGTGTATTTGTTTTCTTGGTACAACCACAAAGTTGAATACCATAGGTCCATACTGGTTTAAGTATTTGCCGATATAATAGCAATTTATTGTTTATTGTAAGCTCAGAATTTCTATCTTTAGCCAGTACACTTTCCTATATTTGATGTTCAATTCTTCTTTTTTCTTTTTAACATGCTCTTTCCATCTAAGCTTGCAATCGATAGTCACGCCGATGTATTTGGCGGTATTTGCATTTGAAACCTGCCTTGAATTGATCTCCACTGGAATCCAGTTAACTTTATAGTTTGTGAAGTTTACGTGAACCGATTTTGCTTCGTTTAGACTAATGCGCCATTTCTTTGTCCAGTTACTCACTGAGTTGGTTGCTTGTTGAAGTTTTGTCGTTCCTTCTGATATACACTTTCCAGTTCCCAGAATAGCTGTATCGTTTGCAAATTGCAAAAATTAATTTAGGTTTTATAAATAAAGTTAATCAATTTTTCCATGAAATATTATTCCCAGCATAGAGAGCTGCTGTTTTACATTTTTGATAGATTCATTTTTGACAACTAAACTCCTATAACCTATAGTCTGGACATCGACTAGGTGTTAAACATTTTTTCGTGTTACAAATACGAGTGATGAACGAGGATTCGTATGAACCACGAAATAAAGCAACTTCTCAGAGGAAGCGATATCATCGGATTCATTAAATCCTATCAAGTTAGATGACTCGGCCACGTTGCAAGGTCTCCACACCAACGAATGATCAACAAATTGTTCCATCAAGAACCAGCCGGGATGTGTCGTAGAGGAAAACCCCGACTGCGCTGGCTTGACGACTTTGAACCATATTAGAATCTCGAAACTGAAGGATGAGAGCGATGGATCGCGACGGATGGAGGAGCATTGTGCAGATGGTAAAATCCCTTCATAGGATGTGAAGCTAGAGAGGAAGAGAGAGAGAGATAGAGAGAAAATTTCGGAGTTCAACTTTCACGTATCATTTATGTGGTTTGTCTATCTTATTGCTTACACTGTTAAAGTTAATAAAATTAGCCTTAAAATAAAATTTAACAAGAAGTTTATATGGAGATTCAAATGTGATAAATTATATACAGTGTCAATTGTACAGTGATAAATTCTCTTAATAACTTAATTTTGGAAATATTCTGTATACGATTCGTTAAAAATATGTAAAAACTATATAAAAACTATGAAAAACTTTTCACTTAATTCTTCTTAATATTTGGTTTTAGTTTTCCATTTTAATGCGACTTAAAGCTTGCATGTCAATCATTTTATAAGAAGGCATTAAACATTTTTTTTTTCATCTGCTTTTTTATATTATAATTTATAAAAAGCAGGGAGTTCCCTTCATAGCCACATTCATTTATAAAACGATATGAAGGTGTGTAATAATCACATCCAGTTTTAACAGATTTTCAATTAAAGTATTAACCATTAGAATCAACAGAAGGAGAAGAAGAATATTATAAAAATAACCATTTTTCATCCGAAGTCTTATGAAATTTGATATTATTATAACTCTAGAAAATAATACGCACGAACAGCATGAAGTTATTAACATTTCAAATCAAACCATATGGTAAATTGAGGTTACCCACAGAAAAAATTACACTGATTTTGACCTTATTATATAGTTGTGTTATTATAACGTAATATACGGCGCCACTTGACGTGTGACAACCTATACAATCCAGATGTCTTTATATCTGTACATATACTAATTGAAGCTATACAAGAACATATTTTTCGTTTATGACATGCGCTAATTTTGTTTTCATTCACCTTAGTATTAGAATACAACTAAACGACAGAAACATATTAAAGATATTTCATTTCGCAGTCTATCATTTTCATTGCGATATCTTTTGTTTCGAATAATGATATGAATGATATTCATGTATATTTATTATATCCAACCACACCTTTTTTGTTGTTGTTGCTCATGCTCTTAAAAAATATATCAATAACGGTGAAATTAATATCCAACCCACTTTAATCTCATTTACACAAATGAAACAAAACCAAAAATAAAATACAAACGAAACGATCGAAGCAAAACAAAAATCGAATATTGTTGTTACTTTTATTTTGGTTTTGCGCATGTTCAACGAGAAGTAAGAAACGAATTTAAAGTGAGATGACAATACGGGTAGTTTATACAATATGTACATTTTTAGATTTTAATTAGAAAGTTTCTATATATTTTTTTTGAAAATTAAATCTGTGCAAAATTTTAGATTAAGCCGGCGTCATCATCGTAGTATGGCTTATCAAAAATGTATACGTATCGATTTTTTATATTTTATTTATCAAGTTGATACATAAACTTTTGGTAGGCGGAGATTATAATGAAACGATACATCTAAAAATAATATGTACATAACATTATACGAAAGTAGGATGTGGTTTAATTTAATTTTGTTTTTTCTTAGCTCTTTGTGCGCCCTGTTGATAATGATGATTACGATACGTTGATGACATAAGATAAATATACAAGACGGATAAAAATCATTGGAAACTGGTATGATGATATTATAGCAACATATAGAAATAGGTAATACACATATGTACATACATAAAGAGTTATTAATATAGTTTAAAAAAAATAAAAGAGATGATAACTTTATAGTAACAAAATAAACGTAAGACAGACGTTGGGGCGAAAATCTGTGTTTGATTGAAGTGAAGTGCATATTCATCTAAATACAATTTATTTAAAGGTCGCGGCGCGTGTAAACTTTATATTGTTCTACATAATATCAAGGTTTTCATATAGAAGGAGCAGACATATTCTCAGATGAATTAAGTGAACAGATTTTTTCGAAACATGAAGACATTACACTGTTTGCTGTCAATTCATGAAATAAGCAAACCGACCCTTCTGTTTTAACCCATTCGACCGGTCGGGATACCGCTAATGATTATCGTAATAAACTCCACTCACTAAAAATTCGAACCGTTTGAAAGCTAACGACCTGCTAAGAACTACAAGCGCAGGCTTCGATATAGAAAACATAGATGGATGTGTTATCTCAGGAGCTCGTTTTACTAACAATCATTACAATAAATTTAGAAGCTATCATAAGTATTATAATATACACCATAGACGCAACTCTGTCAGACAAGGAAGTGCTTTTTTTATCATAAAAGAAAATATACAACATTTTGAAGAGAAAAACTGGGAAAACATAAATAAGCTACTGCAGTTGTAGATATAAATACTAAAAGTTATCCTTCTGTAGTGGCTGGTTTATTCTGTCCGCCAAGACATTTGTAACGAAAATTTTGTGTGACAATATGGTGTTTCCTATCATTCATCGAATTAATAGATGATACTTTCCTAGGGAGTGCAAGAAAATTGATTTGAAAAAAAAAATTTATTATGTGATAATTACGAAAATTCTCGTAAACCGGAAAAAATATATATATGTATTATATACTTATAGCTAATATCCAATTATCATAAAAAAAATTCTTGAAACTAATCAATTTGGAAGTTCTAATTTAAAATTAAAATTTTTAATTTGAAAATTAGATTTTGAACGAATTTGTAAATAATTAATCATTACCACTAAAAACTAGTACTTTTTACACTATTTGCCGTATGTACTTGGCGAAACACACTTACAGTTAATATAAACACATTTTTTTATTAACCACTTGTTTTTTATTTCGCAAGATAATATTTTTTTTGAATATTTTCAAAAAGTTTAAAAAATCACTCGATCGATTTCGACTCATCAAGAGTAGATACTCCTGATGATGACCTAACAAGTCGTGGCCTTACCAAAAAACAAGTGGTTAATAACAAATGTGTTTATTAAGTTGTTATACGACTGTATGGTCGCAACGACGATTTTTGTGTTATTTTATTCACCCCGGTTGTTGTCTTCGTTTCGCCCATCTTCTCTTATGTTTTTATTCACCTCTGTGTTTGTCTGTTAAATTGTGCGCTGAACCAATGCCTCCTAAACTACAGGCCTCATACACCAAATGATGACGACACGCTATGTCTACATTGTTGTTGCTTTCTCTAGTTATTTTGTTAGTGTAAATATCTTAATATTATTAATGCGCAGTCTCAGTTTAGACATAAATTGACGTCATGTGCAAAAAATGAGAGTAGTAAGAGGCCTGTAGTTTAGAAGGCATTGGCTGAACGCACCCGCGACGTTTTGTTTTGTTCCCCATCGTGTGGTGGCGCAGAGGTGAAGAGAAGACGGGAGAGAGAGAACAATGCGCATCGAGTGTGTGCAAAGTAAAACGTTTTGGAAAAAATGTTTTTTCTTATATGTCTCTCTTTTGTACCAACGAAAATTTGATATAAAGGAGAGACAGAGAAGAGAGATTCATTTCTTCTAGAACGTTTTACGAGTTGTGCGGCGTAAGAGTTTTTTTTCTCTTGTGTTGTCATTCGGGTTGTGAATTTTATAAAGTCGAGTTTTTGCTTTGAGACAAAAAAGTCTGGTTTTGGTTTTTTAATTGGAAACAAGTGTCAAGTTTGGAATATTTTTTTAAGAAAAAGCGTTGAGAATTTTTAGAAAACGTTTAGAACTTGGTTGAGTAAAAAATTATAATTGTATTAAATAAAAAGTTGTAATTAATATAATAACAATTAAATAAATAAAATAGAAAAAAAAATAAAAATTTTATAAAGTTTACAGTTTAAAATGGTTCTTTTCCGTTCAAAAATTCTGTTTATTTTGTGATTGGATTTCAAAATCAAAAATCGAACTGGTATATTTTTCTATAGTTTACTTCGGAAAAACTGCATTGGATTAAGAGCAACATTTCGTACGGTTTGTGAAAATAAAGACTATAAATGAAAAGTTTTCCTTGTGGGTGGTGAAAATTGTAAAGCAATAAAACCATTTTGATTTTCGATACATAACCGTTCAGTAAAATTATTTTTAGTATCTCAATTGATTCAAAGCGTGCCGCTTTATATTAACAGGTACCAAATTTTATACGGGTGCCGTACGCACATTTATACCGGCTAAATTATTTTCATTTTTACGGGCGGCCAAAAGTGGTTCGTTATTTATATTCGTATTATACATCGCAGCGTGTTTGGGAGGCAAACCACGAGGCCATTAATCAATTGTGGTATAACGGCACAGGCGTGCCTCAACATCTACGGAAGTGGCCAACAACGTGACCAGCTGTAAATACAGTTCAAGACGGCTTGTTGCGAAGGACGCCCAACCTTTTGAGGCCCAACCGGGCAAAATATTAAAACGGGTTTTGCGAGTCAACGCCCAATTTATTTTGGCGGCCAGTTGAGGCCAGCTGCAGTTTATTGGTATCGGGGAAAGGCCCCGCAACGCAGACCGCACAAGGTCAGCCGTATTAACGAGTGCCAAACGGCTATTCGTTTGTTTTTGAATTTGGTAACGGGAAGAGGCCCCGCAACATACGGATAGCCAACCGGCTATTCGAATTTTTATTGTATATATTGGTATCGGGGAGAGGCCCCGCAACGTTATAGTGCCCCAACAACGGCACCAAGGCCGCAACGGTCCGGGTGTGGTACCACCTGTGGCATGACGGCCGCGCAAGGCCGCACCAGTATATTTTTTTTTTTTTTAAAAAACAATAATTAAGGTACAATTTTTTATTTTTTTTATTTTTAATTCCTTTTGATTTTATATTTTTATATATATTTTTTTTATTTTATTATATTATATTCCTAATTTTCAAAATTTTTGTGATCGAGCGCCGCACAGCAAGTGCACGCTCGATGCGCATTGCTGTTCTCTCTCTCGCTATCTCTCCTTCTCTCGTTTTCCTCGTGGGAAGTTGTTTTCTTTTGGTTTTTATTTTTAGAAAAAAAATTATAAAATGAAATATTAAATTTTTTGGTCGGTATGATGGGAGCGGAGGCTTCCTCTGTGTCGGTTTAGTGTTTGCGGTCCCTTGGTGCCCGCATCCAATTCCGTAACCAGGGCTCGACCCCGTTTGAATTCAGATGGATGCGCGCACCAAGGCACCTCTTCCGTTATTATTATTATTTTTTTTATTTATTTATTATTTTGATTATCTGCTGTTCGTTCCTCAGGTTCCGGCCGACGAGTTTCGGCGGATCCGGGTGTTTTATTATTATTTGCGTTCCCCTAACTCTCTGTAATCATCACGGTGTAAGCCAGGAGCCCTGTATGCCTCAAACCCCACGACCTTAGCACTTCTCCCTGAGAACGTAGCCGGCAAAATATCACCGTGGAGGCCTCTGCAGGTGCTTAGTGAAAATCTGCAGGTTGGCAGTAGCCAGCCTGTAACAAAGTAAAACTAAAAACTAGATCTTTGAAAAAAAATATAGTATACAAATAACAATAAAGAAATAAGAGAATATAAAAAAATTAACTTAACTAACCAAGATCTAACATTCGAAATATTTTTGTTTATATTAAGCGAGAAAAAAAAAATTTAATAGTAATAATAGTAATAAAATCAAAAAAATAACCTTAATGCGTCCTTTAAGAGATGTTGGGGCCGTTGTAATTCGACTTAATGTGGCAATTGACCACAAGAACTCCCATCGATGTACTTTATACATTTTTGTTGGGCATATAATTTATTAGCCATCATATTCGTAGCATTTAATCGATCGTATATGTATTTTAGTTTGAAGTATCTCACTTTATAATACAGTAAAACCCCGATTATCCGGCATCCAATTAATCGAAACACTCAGTTAACCGGAATTCTAATTTTTAGGAAATTTCTTTGTTTTCTCTTTCACATGGGATTTTTTTTTATTATTCGGGGATTCACAGAAAATATACTTTCCTTTACTTTTTTCTGTTTTATGCATTATTCTATTTGAATTGAATGTGTAAAGTCGTATTACATAGCTAGGTTAGTGAAATATTAAATATATGATTAGTATTTAATTTGACGATAGTAGTTCAATACCTTATTAATAGTAAATTATCACTCATTTTGATAAATATAGAAAAAAACTAACTTTAATAAATCCATAAATAAATATTAATTGACTTCGACCAGCAAACAAGGAACGAAGAAGAAAAGAAATGTATATCAATCAATGATAAAATTGAAATTACTAACAGTTTAACGAGAGGTGAATCTCGTGAGGCATTGATGAATTTTTATAATATTGGCAGTTCAACTTTCTCAAGAAAAATTGTTAGAGCTTGCTTCAAGGGGTGTGCAGGTTTTACAAGCCCCTCGCGCTGCACCCTAAGTTAACAAATTATTAAAATATTAATTTTTTTTTTATTTTTCAGGAAATATTGGTCAACAACAAGTGTACTGGGTTTCTTCAAACAAAATTGAAAAATGACCGTTCTAGAAAATGCAAACTTGAAAAAAGTTTCGAGAACATGTGAGTACCTCCAAGTCATCTATAACCAGTAATGATGTTGAACGTGATATATACACAATAAGTACAGCTGCTTTACTTAAAGAACTGGAGTTGGTGAAATCCAAATTAAAATCTACCTTGAATTATTGTTGGTCATCTTTAAAAGAAAAACCTATTAGCAATTTATTCAAAACCTACTCATCTTTCTTTGTTTGTCCAGATTTGGTAATTAAAAGTTATTTAAACTAGTGTGTTAGATATAAATAATTAAATAGTTTTATTTCTCTTTTTGCAGGTGTTATATGATTTTTCTTTAACTTATAATGAAGCACAAAATTTATTAGAACAATGGCCAAAATAAGTAACAGTGATCTTCACAGGTGTAAAAAGTTCGGAGAAAAATATTTTGTACACAGAAACTGATCGAGATACTGGTATGTATATTATGTTTTATTCTTTAAAATATTATTTTTTTTACAAACTTATTTTTTAAATTTTTAACTTACAATATTTGTACCACATTTGTTAATTATTTATTATTTCTCTCTAACTTTTTTAGATTACAATAGAACAACACTATCTTTCATCAATTTAATACGGCTTCTTCCACCATCGGCGAATGGACAAGTTTCTTTTGAGCCAAGATTGACTGACGAACAGGCAATAGAAATGCTTATTATATTCAAAAGCGTAATAATTTTTAAATCTAACGATACACTATTTTATTAATTGAAGTTGGAAAATAATATGTATTATTATTATCTATATATAGTAACAAACCTTACTGAAACATCAGTTTATTAAATTTTCACACTTCAATCAATTATTGCTAACAATTAATATTAAGATTTATAATTATTTAAATAACACAACTAAAATTTTAGGAGGGGTTGACAAATGAAGAATACCTCACAAATTCAATTATAAGAGCACCTTATGTATATTATAGCAGTTGGTACGTCCAAAGCTAATATAAACCAATTTTTAGTAGTTTTGGATAGTCATCCAATTTGCCTTCCAAAAACTTATAGTTTTATAGCAGCAGTTGATTTTATTTTCAAGTTGCATTTTATATTTAATATTGAATATAATAGCAGTTTACGACTTTTTTAGAGTTTTATCCAAAATTACGTTTTTAAAATCGAATATTCGGTAACAAGTAAAACACAAGAAGTTTATTTAAAATTGCAGAAATTAATCGCAGAGGTTTCTGAGTAAAACTTGTAATTGTATTTTTATTAAATATAAAAAAGGATTATTTTTACTGTTTCACTTGCAATAAAAAATCTTTAGTTTTATCTCTTCTTATTAAACATTTCCAAATTGACCATTTCTTATTAAATTCTACATTTTTGAACTTAAAGTGTTTAGTTTTCACCTCTTGTGATCAATCATTCAATACTTATTCTGGACTAAAAAAACATTGTCTCAAATGTACCGAAGATAAAACTGAAATTCCTGAAAAAACCGAAAGTGCTGTCGATGTTCCAAAGTCGCTAAATTCCACTCTAAGAACTAATCATTCGGTTTGCGAATATATTCAAATTCCGTTCACCTCTATAATCGACCATCAAGATAAGCTTACAAATGAATTGGGAATTAACGATTTCATAGATGAAATAAATGCTTAGGTTTAGCAGAAACCAGCATCAGTAAAATTATGAAAAATACTCATAAATTAATTGAAACTATTTCACAAAATGTTCTAAGTTTAAATAAAAAATATAATGTTACAACATCAGATAATTTATTTACAACTAGTATCGAAAGCATGTTTGCTATTTTCCAGAATAAAACTGCCAAATATACTTCCAAATTTAATAGAGAGAAAAAATTTGAAAAGGATCAATTTTATGTACCACCCAAAAGTGTAGCTATTAGTTTAAAGTCAGATCAAAAATATTGTGCAATATCTAAAAGATACAAGAAATATTTAGTTCAAAACACATTTCAATACATTTCTATTCTTCAAACCATTACAGTTTTATTTCAAAATAAATCCTTTTCTTCTCAATACTACGTAAAAGATCATGTTTGTTCCAATGAAAAATTTTATAATTTTTGTTGTGGAAGTGTATATCGCAAAGGTGATTTTTTTTAAAACTAAGTTGGTGCTGCAATATCAGCAACACGGCTCTCTAGTCTCTAGAGATATCTTCTTAAATAAGATTATAGTCTCTACGGGCCTCGCACCCTCTATAGGTAAATGTCCCAATTCAAGATACATATATTCAACATTTTGTTTATTTTGAACATATATTCAAAATGCGTTCCAACATCTTGGTAACCTCACCTCACCCTATCAGGGTATTGTCCAGAATATCCTTTATTTTGATTATTACGCTCTTTGAACAAATTAATAATTAAATTTTTTGGAATAATAACTAAAGAACTTCCAATTTAAAACGTCAAGTTATTAAACAGAACTAAATACTTATTGATATTACAATTTACAATTATTGTGTCGATTCAAAGGTAATAAAATCAATAACTGTAAAATTGTTACGGCAATAACTTTGTTTATTGGCCAAAAACAACCTATGTTTTTTATTGATTTTGCATATGAAAATTGTTACTTCAACAACTTTTTTTCTGAGTGATAGCATTCTTACTATCAAAGACGAATTACAAAAGATGCGGATCAGCTATGCAGGGAAACCGGTATCTCATCCGAATTTGCTGCCACGAAACCTAAAAGATATACCTACGTCTTCGTAATTATAGAAGAAAACGTAATCTATAACAACATAAATAATGAAATTATAAAGTTTACTTATTGATAAGAAGTAGATTCTGCTCCCGCAGAAGTTAATTAATATAATTAACTTAGAGATTAAAATTTGAAAACTTATTGTTATCTTCATGTTTGAAAGGTTCAATAAATAAATAAAATTGTAAAAAAAGAGTTTGCTTCTAAAATGAAAAATGATAAATTCGCTAAAACTAAGAAAACAATGCATAAAGCTTAACTGGAGCAGCTCGATTCTGTTTTATATGAGTGGTTTTTGTGTAAGAGAAGTACAATGCAAAACAATTTGTGGACAGAGCATGAAATTGATGACAGGTTGCATCCCGATTATAACACAAAATTTGTACAAACTTTTACGGATGAGCAACTTATCGAAAGTGTTTTAAATCCCAACGCAGCAGAGGACTTAATTTGGTTTGATGACATTTTTCAAACTTGCAGAACAATACGCGCAGTATTCTGCTGAAGTCATATGCAGATTTATGACATACAGAACAATTTCTTGTGAAAAAAGCAGGGTTCTAAAATTCGCTCCACAAAATATATTATTTTTTCTTTACTTATCGAAAAAATAATTTTTACTACTGATCGTCTCAAATAGGGAATAGAAATCAAAATTTTACTGATATTCATCTTGCATTGAATAGAAAACAAAAAAATATAAGTAGTGTTGCTTTCGCAAATCCGCTTAGCTTAGCTAAGAAATGTGAAAGCAACAACTTTTGGATTTAATTTTTTAATGCGTTTTAATTTTTCTGTATTGGTTCATTCTCTTAATATTTATTTTATTTTTTTTTATTTTAAGAAATAGAACAAATTAAATTCGGTATTTTGCTATCAAATAACAAATGCAAAATTATTCTACAAGATAAATTTTTAGAGAAAAATAGAAAAAATAACGGCTTGCGGTAAACACCATAACCATAAAATGATTTTATTTCCCCTAATCCTAAAAATTTGTTTCTTAGCATTCTAAAACAATCGGCTTTAATACAATGCAATTGTTGTTGTAATCTTTTGAAAGCAACACAGCTTATATTCTCTATTCTGTATTGGAATATTCTTTTATCCATTCAATCAATCATGAAAAGTAAAACAAAAGAGAGAATAAAATGTTGTTTTAGTTTTCGCAAACAACAAAAATTGGATAGTTGCCACATGGAATTTTTTTTTCTCTAAAATACAAATTTATAAAGTGTTCGCCAACTATTCGGTTACCAAGAAGCAGACAGTAGAAAAATATAATTTCTGATCTATTCAAAACATCGATCTGTTTGTTTTTTCATTATTCATTCTCTATTCGTTGAAAAATGAATTTTATTTTTAATCTTTTATTTTACTATTCACGATCGAAAAAGTGGGGAAAAAATCATCAATTGAGAGAATATAAATGTAATAGAAACAATGTGAAGAGTATTTTGGAACCCTGGAAATAAGAGAATATAAAAAGAACAATTTTTTTTTGGTTTTTAGTATTTTTATTCCTTATAGTGGCAATATATTTTTTTTTAGTTTATAATAAAATCGATTTCCGATTGTTTATCCTTCCTGTTATTTTTACTATTACAATTATTTACATTTTTTTTGGATTTTATATACTATATTTTTGACTTATATTTAGCTCCTTTTTCTTAAATATATATAATATTAAAGTGACAAAAGTACACAAAAAGTGAAGAAATGATATAAGATCGTGGCTTTTAAAAAGACCCATGAAGTTTGAGGTCCAATAATGACGAAGGCCCTGTTCCAAACATAGACTTGGCAAATATGCTTATACCGACTTATTCAAATAAGTCTGCTATCGAGGTGACGTATTTTGAAAGCAGAACACTTATTTGATCATGTAAACATGAAAAATTCATTTGATAATGTCTACATGAAAAACTAAACAGTTGTCAAATATTATTATTAACTTTCCACTTTCCACAGATATTTGATTTAATTAATAACTAACAATACCATATTTAATAGATTAATAGAATACTTGATAAAATATGAAAAGGAAGCAATTAGTAGCCGTTGTAAGTATATTTTGAAAATTATTAAATAAAATATGAATTTATATATAACCTCAATTTAAAAATGTTATGTTATGTATTTATGTTATGTATTTGAATATTTAAACATATTTATTATTTTAAACAAACAATTTAGTATTAACGGGACATAGCACCTTCAAATTTTCAAAAAATCGAATTTTTTTTTTGATGATATATTATGTTAGAATGAACGTTTAAAAACATGATTTTAATGATATAAACATGAAAATCTCAAAACAACAATTATTTTATTTATTGCGAAGCGCGTATAGTCGTTTTTTACGCGGTTATCTCGCAATGACGAACTTTAAATACGGTTATCTCGAAATGACGGTTTTCAAGTTGGCGTGCAAGATTGAGAAGAAACTACTTATCCAATCGTTCTAAAATTTTAACACGTTGATAACAATTTTTTTTTTTTTAACAATTTTTTTCCTTTTAGTTCATTCCAAGGGCGATTTAATGCTGAATAAAACCCCGTTTTTTCACACGTTTTTTTTGGAAAACCCGTAGCAGACGACAGTGCGCTAAAAAATCAAAAAAAAAATTTTTTGTTTCATTCAGTTAAATAAAATGGAAAGTTTCATTAAAAGATATCTCTTTAAATTCCATTAAAAAAAAAATCTTTGAAAAACTTTTCTTTTCAATTTTGAAAGTGCTATATGTCCCCTTAAAAACATAACGTAATTATTTATATTTTCTATTACAGGGACTGAAGAGGAGACTGTTTGTCTTATTGATGCAAGAATATCAAAAGATGACGAATTTAAAAATAAAAATTGTCAGTTCCCAGTAGGTAAATTTTGTGCCCAACAATTTTAATTTATTTATTGAAAATAAAATATTCTCTATATTTTTAGATCTACATATACAAGCTTCCACACCAACATTATGTGAGCGCACATCCCCTGGAATGCATAAAAAAGTGGAAATATTTGGTGGACACCTACAAAAAAAATAAAAGACCCGCAAAATGGTACTAAACCAGCAACAGTTAATGCCTCAAACTGACCATATTTTGATAAAATAAATGATTTAATGGGAAAGAAGCATACTATTCGGCCCGGAATTGAGTCAACGACATTTAAAACAGTACCAGCGAATACCACCGATTTCGACGACCTTATCGAGTAAGATCCGATTGAAAGCGATGAAAATTAATCATTGCGCTGCGATCCAATAGCTAGTACCAGCCAAACAAGTACAGGTACAGCACAAATTCAAAAAAAAAAAAACTTAAGTCCTGAAACCTTGATCAAATTCTAATTAAATCAAGAAATAAACAAGTTTTTTATAATCGTTTTTTGTATTAATTTAAATAAAAGAAAAATTATATTTCCAAACACAATTGATCCCAAAATTCTGTGGCACTAGTTTGGGGTTGATAATTTTCTCTATTTGATCTATCAGCATTATTTTCAATTTCAAATCAGTATCGATGGTTATTAAATCTCCAACATTTACGCAAATATTTTGCTGAAAGCAGCACAATGCAATAGACAATTTTCCTCAAAAAATGTTGACAGTTCTCAACAGCTGATTTTGCAGCCGTCTAGCAAACAACAATTTTGTGCTGTGTTTTTATATTGTGATTATTCGTTAAATTTGGTTAATTAAAATCTTTATTTTTGTGTTTTTATAATTGATTAATGTTAATAAATAAAATTTTGAATAATATATTTAAAAATTTGTGTGAGAAGTAAGTAATTAACATGATTTTTTAAATAAAGTTAGGTTATGTTTTTGCACCAATTAAATCATTTTTATGAAATTATATAAATTAACAGAAAAAAAATAGTGGTCATGAAGTACGATGAACAAACACTGCCAAAAAACATCACATTTTTTTTAAATATTCCAGTATCTTGTAAATACAAAATCATTTTATACATCGTCTGAATTAAAGGCATACAAATCGTTAGAGGCCTATAAATTATATAAAAGTGGATGGGTGCAATGTTTAGGTGGGAAACGCCATAAAAATACCATCATAGTGTTTGTAAAAGTAAGTTCATGAAATACATAATTCAAAACAAGCTCTTTTATAATTATATATTTTATATATTTAGGTTCTACACTCACAATCTATAAACTTACCATCACTTAAGGTGTGGACCCATCACGACTCAAATGGATTTGTATTTAATGGACACTGCACATGTGTAGCAGGGCTTGGAGAGTGTTGCTCCCACGTTGGTGCAGTTTTATTTGCATTAAATGCCATATACGAGAAAATTTTACAACATGACACAGAACCTGTAAGTTATATACATACCTATTTGTATATTTTTTATATATATACTAAATACCGATAGTTTGTGTTATACATTATATATACACATATAACATGTACATTATATATATTCTATATTTTCCAGAAATCAGTAACTGTCGTGAAAGCCTATTGGGTAGTTCCTTCTTGTAAAACGGCTCTTCAGCAATGCAACTAGAATATAGAATACGCTGTGGTGGACACTAAAAACTTAAACACCACGTGCGCCACAATTTCAAATCATACCAACAATCAAAATCAAATATGGATCAAAAACTCAAATATGAATAGCGTGCTCAGCCGTATAAATGCCCAGGAAAATAAACCCGTAGTAATGATGGGTTTAGATTTATCTTTGCCTGCAGAGAATGAATCTACCGGAGAGTTTGAGCTGGACCAGCTGATAGACATATATATGTCGAATTTGTGGAAGCCTGAGCACAACAAAAAAACACTATCGTTTTTAATCGAGCAATTTTCCTTCAAGAATTTTACAATGACGGAAGAAAAAGTGAAGCTAATACAACAAGCTACACAACGGCAACCGAAATGTGAGTACTGGATTAAATTAAGATTAGGGCGCATAACTGTATCCACATTTAACCATCAATGAGGTTCTATCCTAACGGATATCCTGAAGGAGTCCAGTCAGGATTTAATACGTCAGTAAGGACGGCGCTTTTGCCCGACAAAAAATGTTTAGAGCAAACAAACGCATACTTTAATGAAGTAATTTTTATATCCTTGCGATTGATTGCGGTCAACCATGCTCGTTGCCGTTGTTCTGCAAGAACTTTGTACTTCAAACATCGTGTTGGAACAGCAGGAAAACTTTATTCCAGTATTATTAAATCCCCTCGATTGGCACTTAAACAAAGAACATGTCGCAGGCATTTTAACGCAATAAATTATATTTTATAAATAAATTTATTTAGAATAATCAATTATTTCACTTTAACACAAATTATTTGTAAAATGCACAAGAAAAAAATAGTTTATTATCAAATAAATAAATAGTACGAGTATCACTTAAAATTTTTACATTCGTTGCCAAACACGCTCGTTTGACGTTTAAAATGTCAATGAATTTGACGGACAAGGAAAATGGTCTATACCTTTGTTACAGTTTTCTAAATTCAGTTCCACACACTTAAAGAAACTAATCATATGCGATGCAAATAGTATCGCATATGTTTCCGTATCAACTTTGTATCGTTTTATGATACAAACTTAGCATCGAACATAAAAAAGTTTAAGATGCATCAAAAGCCAATGCTACTTACATTTAATTTGTGAACGAAACAACCTGTATCGGAATTAAGAGTTACTTCCTCTATTGTATTTTTGATGTTGTCGATATTAAAATTCAACATAAGATACACCTAATTTAACAATGATACATTTTGTATCAAATTTATTAATCGTTCGCATTTTTGAAAATATTCAATTAGACGTAAATTTCGCAGGGGTGGGACCCTGCGCGATTAGCGAACTTTATGCCAATCCTCTCTAATTTGTAGCGGCCTGTTTCTTCAATTACAAGAAACACCGCACAATATACATAATTGCAAACGGACAATTCTCCGTAGACTGAATTATTTATTAACGGACAAATCTCCGTATAAATAAGCATATTCCATAAGAATATGCAACAACAGTCTTCCCAAACAAAATCGGTACATACAACAAAACAATTTTGTACACATTACAAAATCAACAAATTTCATTATCATACCGATTTTGAAATCAATCAAAATCGTTACCAATCATTGTCGAACAATATTGTAATTGCATCATAGATGTCACCATCATATTTTGTGATAACCAAGACACAACATATTTAAATCAAACGATGGCACGATAGTTGTTAAAATCTTATTATAGATGCCCCCCATCATCATTAAATGATTGTGATAACCGAAGACACAATTATTTAATACCAGTTGACATGATGGCGGGGCAGTTAGAATAAATTAAATTTAACGTTACAATGTTGTTCATGTCAATTATTTAAACAAATTGATAACCGGCAAAAAACAGATTTTGGTCGATGCATTCAATAATTTTATTACCTTGTTTACCAAAAAGCGAAAGCTCTGGAGCAATCCAATTTTTATTGCATCCAGATTATCTTAAAAATTTTGTATAAAAGCTATACAAAATTTAAAATTTTTTTGAGTCAGTTTTGGAAAATTTAAGTAGCAGCTTTTGTTTGCTGAGCAGCGCAACAAATAGATAAAATATTATTATTTTTATAAAATAAAATTTCTTTATTAATTTTTAAAATTAAATCAAATTTTGTGTTTCTTTTATTTTTTTATTATTATATTATTATTTTACCAAGTGCTTCGAATTCCACTGTGCCGCTTCGACATCATCGTCGGTACAAATACATCTTCATTAGGCAAAATAATAATTTTGCCCATTAAATTCAGGATCACGTCCAGTGGTACGTTTAACTACATTAAACACAGTGGATTTTTTTAATATTGAACGATACTACAACCACACGGTAGCTTGTTCCTATACTGCTAACCAAAACAGTGTTATGCCAAGCTCCATTTGGGGATCATCCGCGTGATGTTTCGAGGGATAAAGTCCTACTAATTTCTGAAACGCTTGATCCAAGACGCGTAGATGCTTTTTTATTAACATTTGGTCCCTAATCATTATTGCTTCATATATAGAGCTCCGCTTCATGGAACAATATGTCAAGCCCTGAAAATTTTATGATTTTAATATTATGTAGATTTAAATATATAGTATATTAATGCACATTACAAAATTTGGTATAAAAAAAGTGTAGCTTGTGCATTTTGCGCTTCTCCAGCCACAATAATAACTTTTCATCTTTTTTTAATAACTCAGGATACATTTTTATGTTATTATTTATTAAATTAATTATTATTCATTAAAATAAATTGTTTTTGTACATTTTAATTTTTTTATTTTATTATTTAATAACAAATTGCTAAAACATTTGTTGTTTGCTGAGAAGAGCCGAAGTCTAATTTTTTTGATATTTTATTATTAAATTTACGCAAACCGCTAGCAACGCTAGAGGCAACACTAAAGTAATGAGGTAAAGTTAGGTATGTATACGATGTAATCTACACTGTGAAATATAAGTTTCAACGTTTGTCCAATGTTATCCCTCTACATTACACATCTAATTCTTTTTTAAAACTAGATATCTAATCTAACTGTACAACTTATGTTTTAAAATAAATGCAAGGGCCAAGAAAATTTACACAGTTTTCAGTAATTGTATCACATTCCCAACTACACACTATCTCTCTCTCTCTCTCTCTCTCTCTCTCTCTCTCTCTTTCTGGCACTATATCCCATCAAGGGATTTGGCCACCTCAAATGAGGTTCTATAATCATATTTTCATTTCGGATAACGAGTGATTATTTCATTGATCCTAAACCAGCCGTGAAATTTTTACCTTGTCACGACCGAGAATCGAACCCGGGACCGGCACTATAACAACTACACAGACACACTATGTACAGGTACAAATACTGTATAATAATCGAATGAGAATGTGAATTCATAATCATCATCAAACACAAAAACCTAAATACCTACAAATTATTGTCAAACGGCTTATAATTATGAGACGCTAAAGTGTTTAGTCATCAATAATTATAATACGAAAAAAATCGGCTTGTTCTTCTTGTACGAGTATACACTAAAAATGTATACATTTTTTGCTGTATAATTTGAATATGTAATTATTTTCTAATTAATTTGAATTCCATAATCAAGCACGCTTGAATAAGAAATAGCGGCGAATATTATATTCCATAGTTAGATACAACGGATAATTTGCATTAATAAAAAAGTTTAATGCATTTTAATTGAGTGTATGACGAGGATTCAAAGTTATTTGTGTCTGCAATGTTGCATTAACCCCTTTGATTTGAACACATTGCTTTGCAGTTTAATATATTGAAACGGTTTCAATATTACTGTCTAAAAATGTGTGCCTTTGTTTTCAGTTCAACTTGACATTGTTCTTTAATTGGAATACCCCTCGCTCGACTAGTACTTGGTGTAAAATATCTACATTAAGAGTACATACACCCTTTTGTCGTTTGTGTCGCCTTAAATCGATTTGTATATTTTGTGTTATGTTTATCTTACTGGAGATAACAAAAGGGGAAAAATAACACCATCATAGTCATGTTGAAGGATTAGTTTATAAAATGTTGATCCTTGGAATTTTTTTATTGAAATTCAATAACCGTGAAATGTCTGTATATATGTATGTTTACGCAGAGCACAGTAGTTTGATTTCTTAATAATATTATACATGTTGGGTTATTATTTATTTAACGGTACTTTTGTTATACAAACATAAAAAAATCACAAATCCTTAAGTGTAAACTGTATCAGCCGGCAAATGATAAATTTTGATATCGAAGTATTCACATGAATTATATTGAAGCAGTATTGGAAAATCTAGTATCAACAAGCAACATAATCACTTAAATTGTCTCGCTCAAAAACAAACCCCGCACCTAATTAATTATTCCTAACACAATTTCAAATCAAAAATAATAATTAATTTAAAATTCCATAACTCAAAATTGGGTTTATGTTCTTCATTACGATGACGACTTCTTCATCGTGCGCAAATAATAAATTTATATAAATGAAGATACCATCTAGTACGGGAACATAGCAGTATAAGAAACCTAAACCGAAGAGGAGGAAAGCAACCATAACAACAACAACAAATTGTTAAAGTAATTTTCACATAAAATTCCAAAATTATTTTTCTTCTTTAATATTTTCATAAAGTCTCTGTGGCTTTAAGATATTTGAGCGATTTCGTTTTTTTATGATACTATATTTGATTTTTTTTGTCATCAACGGAAAATATTTAAGCGCATCATTGTATTGTGATTACATTAAAGTTTACATTTATTTGTTGTTTTTAAATTCATTTATTTGATTCAGTGTGGATATTTATTTAGTCGTGTTGACGTTATTTAGGGTTAATCGTTGCGAATGAAGCTCTTATGCATTGTTGTGAAAAAACATTTAAATTGTGCCACGAACAAGACATATATATATATATATATATATATATATATATATATATATATATATATATATATATATATATATATATATATATATATATATATATATATACATATATATATAATATATATATATATATATATATATATATATATATATATATATATATATATATATATATATATATATATACTATAAAGAAGTATTTGAAATTGATTACCAGAGATTTTGATAGTAAACTCTCAAAACGTTTTCACATTTTACCGGTGCAAATTAATATTAGGATTTAACCTTTACCGAACGAAATTTATTCAGAAAAGAATACCTTCAAATTCTTATATTTTCTGGTCTAATAAGTTGGAATGTTTGTTTCACTTTTAACGGCATATCTTATGCCAAACTCGATCACATATGTACATCATATAAGTCAACAGTTTTTTGACAAAGTTGCTTGCTAAACTTAAGTAGTTGGGCAATTAGTCTACAAGTATTCTTGTTTCTACTATGGCCTTACTATAGAAACGGACCAACTTCGTTTTATATTTATTTTGCCAAATTTTTGCTTTCGAACGTTAAAAAACAACTAGTCTAATGCTAATCCCATCCTTCGTTCTTTCTTTTACGTATCACTGAAAGAATTTTTGCATTAATTAAATGAGCGCACATTTGATTCTATTAATCTCGTTTTTGATCTGAATTCAAAGAGAAACTATTGATATAATTTGATAATAATCTTAAAAGGATCTTTTCCTATACAATTATGTGAACCAGAGTCAAAACTTTAAAAATAAATTTGACTGAGAGTATTAAAAGAGAGTAAAACAAAACTAAGCAAACAAAACGTTTAATTGGGTAATAAACTTCCCCTTTATCTTTCGTTTGTTCCCCTTTTCATTCAAATTCGAGTCAAATTTTGATGCAGGGTGACTTTATGAAGATATTTAATTGATACAAAAATCGTTTTAAAATAATTATGAACGGAATGAAAAACAAAAAGAAAGATAAAATTGCAAACAAACAAAAGAGTATAATTTTATTTTTAAACTTTTCGTCTAGTACTATATATTCGAACTATTGTGCTTGAAAAGACTTCTTTCCATATGATTTTAGGGGGTTTCTCACATTAAATGGTCATAACTTTTTTGTTTTAGTTGTAAAGGCACGAAATAACTTTTATTATATTCTGCAAAGTAATTTTATCTAAATAAATCATTATTTAATATAATTGGATTAAGAAAAATGACTTAGGGGCTTCCAAATCCTAAAAATGTCTAAAAGTATGAAAATGTCACCCTGACAAAATAGTAAGTCTTATTTTGATCACAAAATTTAAGATTTCTATGCCATGAAGTCTACGGTTAGAAACGTCATAAACTAAAGAGTTTTTTAAATTAAGGCTAAATTCAAAATAACCTTTAGTTTTTTTTAAACGAATTTAGGAAATGACATTTTTCATACATTTACTGTTTTCTAGGATTTTTAGGTCCAAAGTCATTTTTTCTTAAACCAATTGTATTAAATAGTGATTTATTTAGAATAAAATCTTATTGCAGAATACAATAATAGCAAATTCTTTCGAAACAAAATTTTGATCTTAGATCAAAAAAATGACTAGCAATGCAATGCATTTCAATGATATTTCGATCAAATTCGTTGTATTGTCAGTCATTTTTTTGATCTTAGATCAAAATTTTGTTTCGAAAGAATTTGCTATAAAACTTATTTCGTGCCTCGACGACAACAATCAAAAAATGTATGACCATTTAAGGGCGAGCTTTTGGGTAATTTAAAAAAAACTTATAAATATCAATCTCAGTTACCGTGAAACTTAGGACATTAGTTTTTTGGGATGAAAACTTCCAAAAGACCATCCGAATGTATCAAAAAAATTTGTCGGTCCACGCCGGTTTTAATACTTAAATAATAATAAATATAGTGAAATAATAAATAAAAAAAAAAAATAAATTTTACGTTTAAATTATGCTAAACAATTCCGTACGCCTAAGAGTATAAGTGAAAATAAAAACAAAATTGGTTGTTTTTCTCTCAGTGAAAATTAAGTATGTATTGTAATCATAAACATTTTGGGCCTAGAGTTTTTACGGGAAATAACGAGTTTTGATAAAAAGAAACTATATTTCCCAAAAATTCGGCATCTCTACAGTCCAATAGGATTGACTCATTGGGATAAAACTCCATACATAACCTTTAATTTAACCTATTAATTGGGGGAACCTTGCCAAATGTGGTGGAAATCTGTGTACTAGAAATGGCAATTTACGTAGAAGCTTTCCATTGTTTGCATTGATGTACTGCATCAGCAAAAATTCAAAAAAATTTAAAGATTCAATTTTTATAGAGATTAACCTTGTTGGTTTTCTGAATTTCAAGAAGGATTAATGTTGTTTGATTTGCTTGATGTTGTTTGAAGTTTACTTTTTAGGGTTATAGAAATCAAGTGTGGTGTTTACGAGATCTTTGTATTCATTCGTGGTAAAAGAAAGTAGGGCGTTAGTCTAAACATATTCGCCCATCCATTGGTCTTAACTTATACATTTTTTTCATATGTTAAAGTTAAATATGTAGAACAAAAAACGAATACATTAGAACTCCGCTGTCTCGTTCTCTACTATTTAGTTTCGAGTCTTAAAGGAACATTGAGAAATACGAAGTATTAAAATGTGGTTACGATGCAATACAGTCGAGATACACTTTCGATTTTATCATTACACTGAGCACTTTAGCATTAAACTGAATTGTAAATACAAAATTTGTGATTTTAAAGACCATCCGCCTCTCATATAAATAAGTTGCACGTCAAACCAATTGTCACTTTTAATCCTAAAGACACAATATAAAGGGTTTTCCAATAGGAATGATATAATTTAAAAATTAGAAAACACATAAATTATTCAGTGAGACCAAAATTTTTTTTATTTGAAAGGTTACATTATGCCATTATGTATAGAAAATAACATCATTCAAATGACCGTGGGACTTCTCCGTACGTACTGCATTCTGTCAGCCCAATTTATCATCACTTTTCCACATAAATTTGGCTGTATTTCTACAATAGCACATTCAATGTTGATTTTTAAATGCTCAATTGTTGTTGGATAATCAGCATATTCTCGTGACTAAACATATCCCCAAAGAAAGATATCACAAGGTATTAAATCACACGACCTGTGAGGATAATTAACTGGACCAAATTCTGAGATAATTTGATCACCAAATCTTGGCTGTATGGCAGGTGGCACCGTCTTGTTGAAACACCATCTTTTCCAGATTGTTCTCAACAATAGCAGGAAAAAAATCATTTAAATTGGTTCTGTATTCTGTTCTGTTACTCTTCGACCATTTTCTTCAGAGAAATATTGACCAATCCACTCCACCCGCATGAATTGCCCACCACACAGTGACTTTTTCTGGGTGTAATGGTGTGTGAACAGTTTCGTGTGGATTGTCATCACTCCAAATTTTTTTTTCGAATAAAATTTTTCAATTAAACTGTTTATCATTTTCAAGTTGTTCAAGATCAGAAAATAAACGATGTTTAAATGGCTTCAGTTCTTGAACCAGTTGAATTTTGTAAGGATGTAAACTCAAATCTTTTCTTAAAATTCTCCATGTTGTTGTTGAGAAAGATTTAATTGTTGAGAACGACGTGGAACCGATAAATTTGGATTTTCTCTTATACTTGCTGCTACCAAATCAATATGCATATGTGCGTGCATTTCTATATCGTACTGGTACTCTTGTATCGTGTAAAGAAAATTCACTTTCAAATTTGTCTACAATACGATGAAGAGTAAGTCGATTAACTGAATAATGTCATGAATTATTCTTAAATTTCTCTCAGTATTCACAAATGAGCAATTTAACAATTTCTAAACGTTGTTGAAGCGTGTATCTTAACCATCGTTAAGTATTACTTCGCGAGGCAGGCTCAGCTTACGCCGCCCCTAATCGGCTCGAATTAACACCTTCGAATTAACACCATGATAATCCACTTCTCCGTGTCGCCTGTTTAGCCACGTCTCGATGTAGGGGATCAGGCGATGGATCCATCTACCATTCATCGACTCAATCCATCTTCTCTGCCATACTGTGATCGACTCAGCCCGTGCTAGTCCAGAACCCACGCAGCGTCTTTTGACACGTGATGCTACTCTTTGCCTATATGTATTCTTCTCCAACGAGTTGACCCGAATTGGTGCCCCCTACATCATTATATAGATGTAACGACATTGGCGAGCAGAACTCTGCTGCTCATCCGCGCCCCTCTTGTGTTCGGCATTATCCATGCTAGTGCTGCATTAACTCTCATTGCTCGCTCGCTGGAGGCAGTGAGGTGTATCTGGCGATATTAGATACCTAATGGATGGTACTAACCATTTTTTGGGCTCCAATCTCTAAGGTCACGCTCTCCATTACTTTTATTATAGTAATGAAGACAGCCTCTGTTTTATGTTCTGCTTTTATGTTCAGTTGCCTACACAATTATTTAAGGATCGAAAATATTAAACATTCAAATAATATAGACGTCATGATGGTTGAAAAAATAGACTCAATTAACACTAACAATTTTGAAACAACCCGTCATGCAATTGTTAGTGCACAAAAAAAGAGACACAGGGATCAGGAAGCGATTCGAGGAGTGAAATGTTTCATACAAATATTTTAATTAAATAGAAACAAGAGCTAAGTTTAAATTTTTATTAATTCATTTTGATACAAAAACCATTAAAATATAAATTATAAATATAAATGGAATTAAAAAATTACACTATTTGTTTCTATTTTGTTTTTCAGTTCTCTTGTCTTGAATCACATTTCGTATAATATGGCATTTATTTTATTTTACCTAAAAACGCTTGTTGGCTGCTTTTTTGTTTGCTGGGCTCTATTAATTTTATTAAATGTAATGATTACCCATACAAGAAACAGCAATCATTTCTTCTTTAGATTTTGAAGACGTTCTCCGCTTTTTAGTAGGATGCAGCGGAGAGAGTCTTAAAACTGATAGTGTACTATTGCTGGAATTAGATGTTGGCGTCGAGGTGAGGTATCTGCTTGCCCAACTAACAATTTTGAAATTTATAAGCATCATATAAGAGTTAAAATGCATCTTATATTAAACTTTTAAGAGTCTTCTGGCGAACTTTTTGAGCATATAAGGTTAAAATAAGTGACGTGTAAGGTGTATATAAGTATCATATAAGGCTCATCTTTCTTGAGAAAGAATGATATAAGTTATAAGAATAGTCGTACAGTAGTCTTTCGTGAGGTATTTATCAGAATATACATTCTTATGTAAAAGCGTTTTAAGACTTACGTTGTATTCCTTTTTATATAATTCATCGTTATAATCTTTGAAAATTATGTTATAGGATTTTACAACTTTAATGATTCTTAATTCAGTTTTATAACAAACTTGGTATTATCATTGACAATTAAAACAGATAAATTAAATTAAAACAGATAATGCTTGAAAAACTAATTGCTTTTTATATAATTAAAATTTACATTGAAATTATCATAGAATTTAGCTGCGAATTCAAATTTTTCAATTAAATATAATAGCTACCTGATCTAATTTTTTTGCGCTCTTAAAAATTCGAATAATAAAACAAAGAATTATTATTATTTAAAAAAATAAAAATTATAAAAAAAACAAATATCATAAAATGGACTAATTAAAATAGTATATAGCACTTGTTATGAGAGGAAACTCTATAAAATCACTTACTAAATTCCTAAAATTGCCAAAATATACCAACATATTCCATTTGAAAAAAACTTTTCTAAAAAATTAGAAAATGGATGCTTTTTTCATAATGGAAATTCCTAAACCAATATGGACGAAATGACGTTCTATGTGAAATATCTTATAAGTGACTTATAAGAAAACGTTTAAATTAGTTTCCAGGGTCGGCTTGAGTTTATATACTTCGGTAAAACTGAAGAAATAAATATAAATTAATCAGCAAAATATGCAAAGAATTCTACACCATTTCCTGGACTTGGCCTGATTCACCTGATACAACAACTCGGTTATACTGTTGCTATACTATGTATTTGTATACTTTGTCATCAAATAGTTAAATGAGTTTACCCTGAGCCCGCCACTGATAGAAATGTCACCTAAAATAATATTTTTAATTGTTTTCTTATGAAAGAATATAGTAAATATCTAATAAGGGAAAAGTATGAGTTTTTCTTATACAAAACATCTAAGAGTATTTAAAGAATATTTTTATCTTTATAATATGTAAAAATAAAGTAAGTATGTAATAAGGGAGAGGTATGAGTTTTTCTTAAAGGGAACTTATCCAAGAATATTATTAAGAGAATATTTTGCCACTGGCTTATATTTAGAGACATATTTACTATATTATTTTAAATAAAAAAACTGAATTAAACAGTAATATATCTAATACTCGATTTTTAACATTAATTAGTTTTAGAGTTACGTCGATCACTAAGTTTTGTTTTCTGCGGTACTCAAACAAATGTCATATTTTCTAAAAGAAACACACTTTAAAGGCTCTTTTTAAAGAATTTAAACATAATGGAATCTTATAGCGTTCTCTATAAAAATTTGTTTATGTTTAATCTTACAAAACTCTTGTTCAATAGAAATCCTACAGAACACTCATAAAGAAAGAAATTAGGAGCTCTGTAAGACTAAATATGTCTTGGCTAAGAAAACTTTTCCACTAAAAACCATAAGAGTATACTAAGTGAGGTGTAAGAAACAGCATTACAACAGAATCTGTCAAGGTGTAAAAATGACATGTAAGAATATAATATAAATTATAAATCGACATTTCTTTGACAAGAAGCTAATAAGTATTCAGTTTAAACATTCTTGGAGAATGTTATTCTAGGGCTCTTTTAAGTGAAAAATATTCTTAAAAGACAATTTATAAGGCAAAATGTTAGTTGGGTGTTCATAAGGTGAAGGGTTCTCGCCAAACAGATCAATTGAAGGTGATAATATTCCCTCAGAATTGGAAGTTGATGGTGTTATTGATCTAATATATTCGAATGTCGCAGAATCATCCAAGAACTCGATATTTTCATATTGGGAATAATCTATGTTTTGATTTTGATTGTTTGGGTCCTCTGAGAAAGATTATCGTGATAATTCCTAAAACCAAATCCAATTAAAATTATAAAAAACATAGATATAGCACACAAAAATATCTTACGTTTAACGATTGTTTATTAAAATTATTGACGGCTGACATCGCTTGGCAAGTCTCTTTTAAAAATAATAATTTGTCAAAAAATCTCCAATTTGACTCTTCTACATATTATACACTTTTACCACTTTTTGAATTTTGTTGATGCTCCGTCATGAAATAAATTTTGATGTTATTCCATTTTCCCAGTATGCAATTTTTCCACTGTGTGGAAAAAACTGCTCAAATGTCGTACTAAATTCCGTACTATAAAATATCAACGACAAAAAAATATTGATTTTCGGCAAAAAAAAATTTCTTTCTCTTTCTGTTTCGCGGTAATATTATTTTCGTTTTATAAGTTTCGATTGTATCTTTTATTTTCAGTTTCTTCTGACAAGTCGACGTGCACGGTTGCACTCCATAATTAGATTTTTTTTCTTTAAAGTGTTGTGTTTCATTATGTTTTTCTATTTGTTAAAGTAAATAGTTTTAAATTTAAGTATAAAATAATAATTATTAAGTTGTTTGGTGATCGCGATGTACAAATTTGGACTAAAAAGGTAATAGAAATCTGTCTCACAATGGCGTCGTCGCGAAATACATTTACGTTGTAAATTTTCAATGCATTTTTTTTTTCAAGATCGGTTGTGCTTGTTGGGATGTTCAATTGGATGCGCGTATGGTGAACAAACAAGGCGTATGGTGAACGTGGTCAACGTGCTTAAAATTTAATTTATAAAATTTGTGTTATACAATTTAATTGTGTATTTTCGTGCTAATAAAAAATTAATATTTATTTTATTATAAATGGAAAATTTTGTTTTATTTCGGATAAGAATTATCATTTATTCCAATTGGAAAATATATACAAACACGTGCCTTTTGTTTCTGTGATATTTTTCTCTTTTTAGTTGGGATTCACACCGACACCGGAATTTTTGTGACACTTTTCTTTGGCGGGGAGTACGAATTTCCGCGTGATACACATGGTTCTTTCCATAGAAGCAGTGTGGTTTTAGAACGCGAATGTAAATGGAATTCCGTCGGCGTTGCATATTGGGTTCTTACAACATGACCTTTGAAAAGTAAAAAGAGAAATATCATTTAAAGGCTAATATACTTATAATCGTTTAAAATCGTACTGTGAATGAGAGTCTCATTTAGCTCCTTGATTATTTTTGTCCAAAACAAATCTTTTTTTTAATTTGTTTTTGTAACTTTTATCGTTGTGGTTCCACATATAATCACACGTTTCAATTTTATCTGTGATATACAAAATATGTTCATCCTTGAAGTTTAATTTGGATTTCGACATTTTGTTTTAATAAAATAATTTTCGATTTTGTTTTGATAATATATTTTCGATCTGGTTATTTTGTTTTCAAAAAAGGCAAAATAAGTATTTACATAATACATAGTGTTGTCTAGACTTTCGTTCTCTTTTTTGTTTTTACGGCAATTTATAGCGCTTGAAAATTAGCCAGTGTGATTTGGCCATTATGGTATTATGACACTGACTATATTTAATCGTCTGAAAAATCCAAATGAAGAGAGAAAAATAATATGTATTAATAAGAGTGAGTGCATACAATATATTGCAGGAATTTTGTATAGAAATTGAGCAAAAAAAAGTCGCCTTACGAGCAATTCTAGCAATTTAGAATTATTTTGATATATTTTTTTTGACATCTCCGACTTTTCTTATCAAATACAGTCAAAACGAATATTTTTATGCGAATTAAACAAAAATATTTTTATTGTTTTAATATTTTATTTTGGCATTTGAAAATTGTGTTGTCTCTTTCGATTTAGTTGTTTCGGTCCTATCTGACTATAGCCATTATTTACTTTTCTTACGTCATTATTGCAACCTACTTAATTCCAGCGCTACCTTTCATTCTTAAGTTTTTAATGAAATTACATATTTTTTGAAATGTCACCCTGCATGAGCGCTACATTTCTCATATCTTTAGCAATTCACTCGAAAATGGATTTATATATCAAAATATTTATCTGCCGCTTCTTAAAAAATGTTTAAGTGACCGTAATGGATAATGGAACCGTCACCACTGGGGACATTTAAAATGCAAATTATGTTTTGGTTAGGGCTACAATAGAGCCCTGCTATTTAATTGTAATGTGGTAGTATAATGTTGTCTACTGACTGCGTGAAGTAAAAATCGTCATAATACACTTTATTTGGTTCTTCGTGTAAAATTTTGATACGAAAGGAGAACCGCTTAACCGCTGAAATAAGTGCGTGAATGGCTTTTCTGCAAGGTGTCAAAATATAACTAAACATAGCTGTTTTTTGTCCTGAGATCGCCGACACGGACAATGTAACTCGGCATACGTATTTCAAGTTTAGTAATCGTAGTCGTTCTACATACACGTTTGTTATTGAATTTTTAACATGAAAGTTGAAACCCGTAATCAAATGAGAATTCAATGAATATGTTAAAGAACAGAGTCTTAAAACATAACCGTGATTAATACCTACCTTTAATCTTTAAATTTGTATGCGATATACATCTTTCGTAATATATCGAAATGTAATTATTTATTTTTCTAATTAAACAATTCGATACGTTCAATGATCATTAAAATTAAATCATTGATTACTTCGAGTGTATAAATAAAGACGCGATAGTTAGAATATTTTATATATGAATATAGACATTGGGATGTGGAAAAGATTGGCTAATGATCATCGTACCGCTTACGTTTGTACGAAGCGCGATCATGCACATACCACTGAATGATTTTTTTTGTGTTATGCTGTTTGATGTTTATCCGCTCTCCTATATACCATCTTATAATATTGAGCATTTACAGCAAGGTAGAATGGAATTAGTGCTACTAGAATTATGATTTAATCAATTTGATCAGTTATAATTTTTGCCTCGCATCCCAGCCATGATAATTGAGATATTTAAGATTTTAATTAGTTAATGTATACGTCTATTTGTTATGTATGTAGAATATGTTTCTGTACGCATACAATGTTTGCCTGCGTGTATTTCAAAATACGAAGTTTGTACACCTATACGAGTACAGTCAATTTATGGCGGAACTATTTAGCGATATATAGACATACACGTATGCTTGCAAATAAAAATGGGAGAAAGTTTCAATTTTATCTACCCTTCACATCATATATGCATTCAATATATTGAATTTCCAAGATGTGGGGTTGTTTAGTTATTGAATTGTAGTTGTGATGAAAATCAAACCAAATACGGAAATGTTTGGTGTGAAAAACAATAAAATCTATAATTTGTTACAGAAGGGATTTAATTGTGCGTATAACACACGATGTTGATAATCTTCTCGAACCAACCGATGTATTAGATTCTTATCAGTACATAAACTCGCAGCCAAAAATATTTTTTTGTCACTTTAATAATTGAGTAGGGTCGATTTTTATTTTGATACATATGCGTTGTGCTTGTATAAATAACTCGTATATACAATTTATTTCATTGTTTATCTACTAAATATGATTTGGATTTGATGGACTTGGGCTATGTAATTATTCCAAAAACTAACACTTTATGAATTTGACGTTTATTCAAAACACAACCAAAACGAAATCTTCGTTTCCGGATTAAAGAATTCATCTCTATTTTCTCGTATATATTCTTTCGTCTTCTATTGTTATGATTTTCTAATCCGTTTCTTTTGACAATGAAGATGATGATGGTCAATATAGATATCATTAACATCCTGATTAGTTTTACGAAAAAATTCTCCATTTTTATTATTTTTTGTTATAATCATCATAATTATCCGGATAAAACAAATTAGTTTTGTGTTCCATTGATGAATGAGAAATTTGTTGGTTATTCGTATACAATATATATAGGTTAGGTATAGTAGCAGTTCAAAAATATTTGTCGTGCTGTGCGACCAAATATATATTCTCAATACATATTGGGTTTGTTTTCCTTTTGGCCACAACACAAACGACATGGGGTTGGAAATTCCGTGCTAACTTTGTCACAAAATTTCGAAATATCTTTATAATCGTACCCATTCCATAAGAACCAAATTATGAATGAAAATTCTTCGTAATGTTTAAAAACTTTGATGTTTTGTTTTATAGTTTGTTGTGGGTATAAATAGCAACTTTTCGTATTGTTTGATGGTCGATTTTGTGGTTAGATTAAAACATGGATTAGAATGAAGTGATTATCAAGATTCAGAAGTTGTATAGGTATTTGGTGTTCGTAAATTTATTTGCAACATCTGGATTGTATTCAACCTGTATTTAGCCCCTTATTTATTTTATACAATAATGAATAAATAAGAATAGAGTAGGATTATTTAATATTTTATATTCACGCGTTTAAAAATTGTATTTTAAAAACTACGCTAACCTTAGCATCATTCAACAAAGTAGCCGTGTTTTATTTTCTAATCAATACTGCATTTTACTTTACCATTGAGGAATTAAATGACCGATATTGTAAGAAAAGTATACTTAATAAACACATTTTTTATTAATCACTTGTTTTTTGTTTCGCAGTTATTTTGAATAATTTTCAAAAAGTTTACAAAATCACTCGATCGATTTCGACTTGTTAGGTCATCATCAGGACCTAACAAGTCGAAATCGATCGAGTGATTTTTTAAACTTTTTGATAATTATTCAAAATAACTGCGAAACAAAAAACAAGTGATTAATAAAAAATGTGTTTATTAAGTATAAGTGTGTTTCGCCAAGTGCCTACGGCAAATAGCGTAAAAAAAAAAAAATAAAGTAGTAAGAAAATTACGTGATTCTAGCAGCTCAGTTGTTCAAGTAGTGCGGTTTATGCCTTTGCATCTGTATCAATAATTTGGAAATATTCTACAATTCACACTATAATCACTAAACATAAATAAGTTAAGATACAATTATTCTACCAAGCTTGTTATGTAATAGAGATAGTCTCTTTTAATAATTTTAGTCTGTCAAATTAACCTAACAATGGAAAATAAATCACAAAATTTCCATAAAATTCTAAATATAAAAATAAAATGTGCATGTATTCGGAAATTATTTCAAAATTATTTAAGTTTTTAATAAATTTACTAGGTAGTTGTCGTTAAAGCCATTTTAGTGAATGAAAATAGAAAACAGCTCCGTTCAGATGTTTTGGAAGCCGCGTGCTCAATAAGACACTTTTAGAACAAAAATCCGATTAAAAGAGGATGTCACTTTCAAGGGACTTTTTCATTATTAAAATGGATTGTAAATAGAAATCTGGTTTTATTAAATGTAATATACAAATAATATTAAACATTCCCAGACCACTTTTCATAAATACCTCATAGAAAAGCGCAATTAAACTCTTTTTCGTAGTAATAAATTTTTCCGCAAGTGCATAGGGGTACAAGTCTCAATACTGGATACAATGAAAAAGGATATTGCAGCGGTATAAGAATATTGCAACCAAATTTTCTATCGTACATATCGAAAATATAATATCTCGCAAACTAATCGCTAACTCATCACTCTGCACGTGCAAACAAGTAAACGCATCAATAGATGTACACATACCGGATGTCCCATTGAGAAGAATCCAGCTGAGTAGGGCTGGTAGTTAGAGCAATGTCGTGAAGTAAAGTGTACTACGCATATAAGATAGGTCAATTAGTTTTCTATAATTTTAAAGAAACAGAGTTCTTCTTTCTTTTCGCGAAAGAAAACTCTTATCGATAGTGTTTTCCATAAAGTAAATGTTAATTAATTTAATTAATTTTTTCACAACAAAACCACTTTATAATTTTTATGTTTTTATTTCAAATTTAAATTTATTAGACGATTTACTAAAAAACTGTTACTCCGTTTTTTATCTAATTTTTGGGATATTAACAATTCCATGTTGTACTTATTGAAAAAAAAATATTTTAATTTGTTATAACTAAAAACTTTTAACAAAATGTTTCATTGTTCTTTATTTATTTTATTACTTGTTGAAAATTAAGAAAAACCATAGCAATCGTTTTTCAACGTATTTAAAAAAACAATTTAGTAATTGACTGTTGCATATGTTAATACTTTTTAATTGTTAGTAGATGTATTGCCTAAAAAATTGTTAACCTATTTAAAATCACCGCAAACCGTTATCCGGGTGGAATAGGCGGATGCCAGATCATAGAATGTTAGAAGCAGTTCACAAAAAAATACGAGAACGAAGAACTTGTTTCATTATGAATATGAAAATGTTAGCTAGAATCACAACGAAATAAATATCGACGAACTAATTTTGAATTAGCACGAGACGTCTTTCAGTACAACTTGGAATTAGTAAAAATTAAGTCTGGAGGGTACTTCGAAGCAACCATATACACCAATTCCATTACACTTTAGTGCACGGATTATTACAGGTCGTTAGCAAAGAGATCAAATTTCTGTCGTTTACTCTTAAACAACGAGGGACATAATCCTTCATATTTGTCATCTGTTTTATGGACAGATGAATTGACATATAAGGAGATGGAATAACAAATTTCCACTCATCAAATCATGAGAAATATTTTTTTATCAATAATATGTAGCTTCTGCACGCTGTGGAATACTAGTTCGTGATTGATTTGATTTGAATTATCCAGTGTGATGGATTGGTTGCAACGAACATATAGCTTGGCCGCCTAGAATAACAGATCGAACACCACTAGATTTTTATGTAGGGGGATATGTTAAAGGGCAGATCTATGCGCACCAAAGATTCAGGCTAAGGAGCTTGTTACAAAATGAAAATAATTTCAAAGTTGTTTATGAAGAATATTTTATTTTTCAAACAAGTACAACATGGAATTGTTAATATCTCAAGAACTATGTGTGATTTTATAAAAAACGGAGTTACTATTTTTTTTGGTAAATCGTCAATTAAATTTAAATTTGAAATAAAAAGCAAAAATTACTGAGTGATTTTTCTGAGAAAAAATTAAATGGCAAATTTTTTTATAACTGTCCTCTATCTTGATTTGTTTTCCGATTTTTATAATGAACTAAGAATTTGTCACAAATTTTTGCAAATGGAAATTCGTGTACCAAATCACTGAAAATGTGGCAGAAGGCTTATGGTGAATCGACTTTATCAAAAACAAGTGCATATGAGTAGTACAGTGAATTTAAAAGCGGTCGAGATGTGGTGTAAGATCTGTCTCGCTCTGGTTGACCATCAACTTCAACTGAAGTGATCAATAAAGTAAAGGGAATGGTGACGCAAAATCGTCATGATTGAGAGAGATAGTCGCTTAACTTTGTGGGCCTCATGAATCCGCTCATAGATTGTTCGGGCATAAAACGTGTTGCCACGCCTTGAATCGAAAAAAATGTTTCTAAAACTGCTACGCACTTTAAACCGTATAATCCGAATCTGCAATAAAAAACACGGGTTCCTATTTTAATTTTAAAGCTACCGCCCCCGCCTCCCCCCCGCCCACTACAAGAAGGGGAGGAGGGGTACTAATTTTAGCACTAATGTATGTCCCCCCTGAAATGAATAAATTTTGATAATGAACATTTTTTTCGTAGAGTGCTTATTTTCCGAGATATTTTGGCTCATCAAACGAAGCAGAGTGATAGGGGAGCTCATTTCCAACAAAAACAGCCTAATAAAGTTTTTTCCAATTGTTGATGGTGCAAAAGTTATTGCACTTTTGTTGTTTTTTAGTGAAATCGCATGTGCACTCACCAAAATATTAATTTAAAAAAACCAAGAGTTCTTTTATTTAACTTTCTTTTTTAATTCGAACTAGAAGAGTGAGCCTTTCCAATAAAATCATTTTTATAAGCTGCATTATCTTCTGTCAAATAAAAACAATGGTTTCGTAAATTTTTTTTGTTTTTCAATTTTTTTTTTGTTGATGTTTAAGTGACGCCAGCGGGAAAACAATGTACTACAGAAAAATATGCGACACTAATGCAGATTTTAAAATGGTATCACACACCGGGCTATTCATAACGTTCGTAATGTTTTTATCAATTTTTTTCAGAAAATAAATTGTGTTTATTAAATAATGCACTTAACAAAATTTCGAGTTATTAAATAGACACTTTGTCGGAAACAAAACAAAATGATGAACACAATGGTAAACTGAAGTATACCAATTGTTTTAAATCTGGCAGCTCAAGATAAGCAAAATTTCTGGTATACGAGTAAAAATAAAAACATTTTTTACATACTCGAACGTTTATAATTAAAATGACATTAATAATGTGAGTTATTCCCACCGCGAATATGCAGAAATGTATTTCATTTATACTTTTAACACTATTTGCCGCTGACACTTGGCGAAACACACTTACACTTAATAAACACATTTTTGTTTATAAAAAATATATGTTCATTAAGTATATTTCATTTATGGTTTACGTAATGGCAACTCCCGATTAAAGAGTATTTCAAAACATATACATCAAATGTACAGTGAAGCCAAAGTCCTTGGTCATCCGAGAAGAGATACAACAGCCGGTAAATTTGATATACACGAAGATAGAGTAATTGGAACGGTGACAGACGACCTATCTATAAGTGTTCGTTATTTATCAAGACGTTCGGGAGAGCCATGGTCTACGTTGAATCGTATTTTAAAAATAAATTAGTTGCATCCTTACCATGTGCAACGTGTACAAGACCTTTTACCTGCTGACCATTAAAAAAGGGTGCAATTTAGTCAAGAAATGCTGCGTCGATGCCAAGAAAATTCGCAGTTTTTGAATAACATTTTATGGAGTGACGAAACATGTGTTAAAAGGGAGGGAATCTAAACCCCGCGTAAATCTAAAAGTAGTGCGGCGTAGTCGGTTTCAACATCAATTTCGGGAATAGTCGACGGAAAATTGAATTTGAACTCCCACGTCAGATCAACGGGGAAGATTACTTGAAGACGTTTCTCTACAAACGGTGGAAATATGTGGCTGCAGCAAGATGTAGGATTAGCACACTATGCACAAGTAGTGAGACAACATCTGAACGTAAATTATCTAAGCCGATGGATTGGAAAGGTCCATTGCATGTCCACCGCCGTCTCCTGATCTAAATCCTTTTTCTGTGAGGTTACTATAAAGAGCTGGTTTTTGAAAGAGTAAACCAGACCTATTATAAGATGCTGCAACGTATAGTCGAAGCATCGAATATTATTAAAAGAACGAAACGTTCGAAACGCACTAAGCAACAATTAATCAAAATTTTATACGGCGATGCCGATTATGTATTTTGGCAAATAGTCAACACTTCGAAAACTTATAATATTTAAAATTATAAAAAAAAAATATTTTATTCATTTTGTTTTATTTCTGACAAAATATCGATTTTAGAAATCGAGATTTTGTGCTTTTTTTTTAAACATGACTCATTACCTGAAAAAATTGATAAAAAACAGTCTGTTGTAAATAGCCAGGTGTGTGATGCCATTTCAAAATCTGCATTAGTGTCACACATTTTTCTGATAGTGCGGGTACAATTTCTGAAGTACATTGTTTTCCCACTAGCGTCACTTAAACATCAACAAAAAATTTTTAAAAACAAAAGGACTTTGCAATAGCAGTATTTTTATTTGACCGAAGATAATGCTGCTTATAAAAATGGTTTTATTGGAAAGGCACACTCTTCTAAATCGTATTAAAAAGAAAGTTAAATAAAAGAACTCTTGGCTTTTTTGAATTTAATTTTTTGGTGGGGCGCATACGATTTCACTGAAAAACAATAAAAGTGGAATAACTTTTGCAGCATCGACAAATCGAAAAAAATTTACTGTATTGTTTTATTGTAATGGTTTTATTATGATTGTCTATTTTCAGTACTCTCGAATTAAATTCTTCTATTTAGCGTCAATTCGGCAGTTTACATGAGTTGTAATTCAACCAAAATTTTCTTCTTTTCTTTTCCCCCTGCCTTGAAACTGAAATTTTGTTTTGCGTAATTTTTCAACACGATTTTTTCGTGTTGAACGAATCGGAACTTACTAACACAAACATAAAAGCTTTCCAAACATGTTTGGGTTCAGTACGAAATGAAAATTATTTTACACATACATACGTAAGTAACATCGAGAACGTTTTCTCGTGTAAACGTAAGTTGTTTTAGTTAGGTTGTTGTTGTTCAATTCGTATAAATAGGACCGTATAAACAGGAACAACTATGATAATAATCGACACTTACTTATACACAATCAACTTAAAAACCGCCCCATACTTTTTTTTCCATTACCGCTGGATCGCGGATAAATTTGAATTTTTGATTCATAGATGGAAAATTTGTCAGAATCACAACAATCAAAAAAAACAGTCTTCTCATCAGGTCGCGATGACTGATGTTGTATTATTTACATTGGAATATTGTCTATAGAACAATACCATGTAGTTGTAGTACTAGCGAATTACTGGTTAGCACACAAAATTCGATTGTTTTAAATATTTCAACTATATTTCAATCTTTCAACTAACTTTTCGTGTTTATGAACTTTTATATTTTACTTTGTTGTTTTATTGTAATGGTGGAACAATTTCCTACGATTGTGTATTTAATTCGAGAGTATTGAAAATAGACCAATGTATATCGCAAAAAAACCATTACAATAAAACAACAAAGTAAAATATAAAAATCGTAAACACGAAAATTTAGTTAAAAGAATGAAATATAGTAGAAAAATTTAAAAGAATCAAAGTTCGTGTTCCACACTAAAAAAAACACTATACCTATAAACACAATTGTGTTGGTTCAACTTCAATTCAAGCGAATTTTTTTTTATCAAAAACGCCATTCATGCTATGTTTTTATACTCACACATTTGTGTGGTTTCGACTTAAATTGAGCCAACATTTTTTTTGGTAGAAAAAGGGAATCTAATTCGTAGAGAAGAGAAACAAAGGATAAAAAAAAATTATCGCGTTAAGCTCGAGGCACATAGTTATCGTTTGGTTCCGATTCTCTTCGTTTTCGATAAGTGTTTTTTAAATTTTTACGCACATAGCTTTCGTTTCGTTTTGAATTGTTTTTGTGTTATTTGAAAAATCGAATATTTTTATTTCTGACAATATTGTTTCAATTCAATCAATTATTTAAAATATCATATCAATTGATTTACTATAATAATGAGTGAAGATTTAGACATTGACAAAAAAAAAGATATCGATAAACGGCAAAATAAATAATTTAAAGGTTATTGTTTAAGTTTTTATTGAAATTTGATCAACTGTTTCGGTTCGGTTCCGCCTTGAACTTGTGTAAGCATGTTTTCGGTTTTCCATACATTTTGACATATTCAACTTAAAGGTTGGAACGAAAAACTATGTGCCTCGACCTTTATGTGGATTAGGTTGTCAAAAAATGTGTTATGTGTGTAGTTGAATATGAAATAAGTGAAAAATTCACTGTATAATTTATATTTTATTTTATTTTAATAATTACCATTTTTAACCAACAAATTCGGAAACTAGACGAACTGGCATTTTTGTGGCAAGTTGTGCACCTGTTTTAAATTCACTTTAAGAAAATTTTTGATTGAAATTTTAAATTAAATTTGGAACACAAAATGTAAAATAGGATAGAATAAATGATTTGATTGGTTATATCTCTCCGCAAAAATTGGTTTACAAAGTGCAAAGTAAATTTTGAAAAATAGCAATAAACATGCAAATTTTACAAGGCTCGTACTTTATTAAAACATTATTGGTAATAATTGCAAATTTGGTTTTACACAGGCAAAATTTGCAAATATCCCCGCG